>JXSR01S037764.1:5507-31667 GCA_000969725.1 Ophiothrix spiculata
ATATTATTTCATTATTTCTTTGGAAATTAGTCAGATTAATCAGTACATTAAGAGATTTGGATGAAAGTGGTTTTACTGTTTCAGCTATACATTTTCATAGGAAATTGGAATCCTGCCAAAACATTTTGACATATCGGCCCATATTCCAGAAAGATGTTTCTAAGCTAAACCATTGTTTAACTGAGCATCAACTGTCCAGGAATGATACGCATCATTGCAGCTTTCAAGCAGAATAGTATAATGAGTTGTGCTGTTGGCGAGAAATAAAAACACCTTTCTGGAATACCGTAGTAACGGGCCTTTATGTTTAAATTAATTATCAAAACTATTGAGTGTGAAATAAAACACCTTTCTGGAATACGGGCCTTTATGTTTAAATTAATTATCAAAACTATTGAGTGTGAAATTTACTCCAGCGACTAGAAGTCCCATTAGCACAACGACTGGATATTATAGGAAAGCAACACTGACCCAAGTTCACAATACCTTAAGTACCCATACAAAAGGAAGTGATGATCAATGCCCAGTATTGAGTTTTGATTCTTTGAATGGCAATTATAGTCATCATTAAGAGTTATAAGACAATATATTTTCTTTGGCCTCAGTAAGGGCGATTGGGGGACACAGTCGTGACAAGGGGGCGATTGCCGCCCCAGGCCCTCTCTCCCATCTGGGAAGCATGGCCTTGGTTCAGTTTAGCTTTCCAAATCCTATATTCAATAGTTCCCCACTTAATTTGTAACATATTTTACAAAATGAAATTCTCATTAATTATTAAATCAGAAGTATTCAGCTATATTTGACTCCTTGTGTTTTCTATCTTAACTTTTAGCCTGCCAGGCATTAATAGATGAGATCCAGTATGCTATAGACTCAGAAGACCCAAAGAAAATGATTGACTTCGGATTTCGAATCGATCCTAACGGCGGTGCTAAGAAGAAAAATGTGAGTATTACTCTTACAGTCATCATCATCACCAGAAGCCACTGTCGGTAGGATGACAGCTTATCCAATTGAATTTTCAGAATTTTTATCAAAAATTGATTTTTGAATGTTTACCCAGGACTTAAATATTAATTTTGATTCCAAAATATAACTTTAAAAAAAAATGAGCCAGTTGGCACTAGAGCCTCACAAGACATGTCTTTGATTCACATGGAACCAACTGCATGCATTAAGTGTACATATTCAGGATTTTGTGAGACGTTAATCATATCAGACACTTAGGCCTATCATTTCTCGGATCACTTTTGGAGAATCCTTTCAGGTAGGAAAGTAGGTAGTATAAATGTAGGAATTTCGATCTGGTGGCAAATTTAACATCTATGCTTTTTCATATTTGAATGAAGGGTCATTACCTACATAAAGCAATTGTCAAGTTTCATTTGTATGCCTTTATAGCTAAATTAATGCTACAGGAAAAATGTATCTGAGGGTGACCCATAAAAACCTAATAAAATGATATATTGATTCCTGTTAAGAAAATATTCCAGTAATTCAATACTATTATTTTGGCCATATCTCTTCAAGGAAACATAAATGGATGTGAAAATTTACAGAAAAATATACGCTTTTCATCTGGTATCAATATTTCCAATAGGGGAAGTGATCAGAATACTTTCCTATAATTTAGTAATTTGGCACCCAGGACTCAAGAAGTGGGACTCAAATATCTAGGACTCGCCAGCAGGGTTAATTTGTTTAGGCCACCAAGTTCTTTTTCAAACCTCATAAGTTTTGTTTTTAGAATTACAATTTTGGAGTTCCAATGACAGATTAAATATTAGATATTGAATTATTTACTCAACTCCTTTAATGTGATGTACATTGTATTTAAATGTTTACGATAATTGTGAACGTTATGAAGGTGTATAAATGCATATAGTAGACATGCTGCCATAAACCTAACCCGCCTCAGTCCAACAAAAAAGCAAAAATTAAGACATTTACGTCCAAATACATACATATAAGGACGAAAGTGTTGCCATGCCACGTTATACCCAGTGGCTTCACATAGCTGGACACTGGATCGGGATGCAAGAGGTCAGGGGTTTGAATCTCACGGGGAATGGGAGATTTTTTATGATGTATTCTGACTTTTTTAGCATTCGGGATTTAGGGTTATGAACTTTCCATTTTTGTCTTCTATTTTGCCAGGTTAAATATGCAGGATCCGAGACGCACCTGATGGAGGTATTAGACGAAGTGTGTGATGATATGCAAGACTATGCAGAGAATAGGGCACAAGAACCAAACGCAAGAAGATATATACGCTATAAAGACAGGATGATGGAACCCATAGAACTCAAAGATGTCGAGATTAGTCAAGGAGTACAAAAATCTTTAGAATTAGCTGTGAGTAGGATGATACAAATATTTATAGCATGATGAAATTAAAAATAGTTTATGGGCTGCTTCCAACTCAACTGGCAGATAACTGGACAGTTTAATGCCATATAATGATATAGAAACCGGCCAGAACTGGCAGTTCTGGGTAATCAGCCGCCTAGCTGCTGAATTTCGAAGTGCTTCCTTAAAAAAAAGATAGATATGTATTAACTGAAGTTTTAATTTCACAAACATAAAAATATAATCCAGCTATTAAATACAATCCAGCTATTAAATACTACACACTTTGTAGTTAGTCTTGCACGCACAGCAACCGTGCACACTTTGTAATGCAGCTATCATGTTCCAAATGCGATACGAGTTGGACTGGTAAAAGAGCTGTATGATACGAGTTTTCGTATCACATAGAGAATTTCATAACATATAGAGCTCTGAAGTTTTATGCGATACATAAATATTCTTTTCAGTTATTAACAAATGAAATTGTTGTATTTTTGTTGAGTGATAAAAAGTGACATGATTGTATTTTGTTGAAAATAATGTACAACACTTACTCATTCTTTTTATTCTTTATTTGACAGTGTGCAAATATTATAGAAGATTATGAGGAGGATATATTAAGATTATTTAGAGAAAAAGAAGAAAATAAAACCCAACAACTATGTTCAGATATAACAGGTAGGTCTGTCGTGTTTTCCTCTATTAGGGCTGCCATCGGAACAATTTTTTCATATCACAGGGGTGTGAGAGTTCAGATTTTAATCTGATTTCAGATTTTTTCTTGCCTTTAAAAGGGTCATAATTTCAACTTTTTAGTTATTTTCAGCCTGTTTTTGGTATTTTGTTACTATTTTCAGATTTTTTTATCAGCTGACTCTTACAGCCCTGATATCAACATGTCAACAAAAATTTATTATGATGTCAACATGTATGTCGACATAACCCATCATACAGTAGCGCCACGATATGAGTCATGTAAAGTTTGAGATATTGTATGTGGAAAGAGCCAATACATATCATCATGTAATTTTGTTGGAGCCGCTTAATAAACAAGCATAAGTTCTTTACTTATCATAAGATAGAAAAATAGTAAGTTTTTAAGTTGTTTTGCAATATATGTTTGACATCTTGTTATTTTTCCTTTTGTTATTAACCCTTTCTTACTTTTCTTTTAAAATGCTTGTTTACACATGGTTTATGTTGCGACGGGACTTGGTTCTGTTGCCATGTTGTGATATGCTCTCGATCTGTCAACAAAAATATTGACAACAGCCCTACTTCTTATGAATAAGACTAATAGAAATGAATTTCTTGTCACTTATGCAGCTATCAATGCAATTATAATAGGGACTTGCAGGAGTATGGTATTGATATTTTTAAAACAAATTCAGATGAAGGCAATGTGTGAAATGAGGAAAAGTAGCTTCAAACTTTTTGCGCAGGCAGCCATCTTGTATGGGGATGCCATTACCGGGTATTTAAAATGTTTATGCATGAGACAAAGAGCAACATCTGCATTTATTGCAGATTTTATGCCAGATCAATACTAAAAGTGGTGGATTATACAGGGGTCAAAAAGGGTGGTATTTCAAATCACTTAGGGTAAAAGCTCTTTCAATGCAGCATGATCTGGGCATTTTGACACCTTTTGCATTGAAAACAGCCAAAACGTGTGACACTGCGGGCAAAAAAAATTAGAACAGGAGGGCGGTCTGAAAATGAGAAATCTGTCGATACTATATTTTAACAATATTTGGGTGAATGAATGTATTTGAGAGAATGAATGTATTTGAGTGCAAGGAATCAACCTGTTCACATTTTTGGCAGAATTGGATTTTTCATTTCATAAAAATAAACATTCACTTATTATATTCTAAAGATTTCAGCATGTAGCTCTGTTTCGTTTGCTCATGGTGCCATTTATTACATTTGAGAAAGTCTGCATCGAACCATACGTCCTCCTCCACAATGTTTGATACAGTTGTTTGTTCTATTTTTAATATGTTGTTACTGTAATTTTGCATATGTGGAAGAAATAAATTCTTATGTCTTATAAGTTTGTTGACCTTCATACAAACATATGGCACTTAATTACATAGTTCTGTGTCTCACTTAAATGGGCACCACAACCAAACCATTTCGTTTAAAAAGCTCAAATTTGCTGAGTAGATACTTCCAATTATCTATAGTTTGATGTTAAAGTAGCTGCGATTGGAGAGTCCACATACATTTTATCAGCAAAAGCACCCACAATCCACAGAGCCTAATTTGACCTAAAATAGGTCTTATGTTGACGACACCTGTACAAGTTGATTCTTCGACCTTAAAAACATGAGTTTACACCCCAGCATTGCTAAAATATGGTATACAATTCCGAATATATACAATTTCCTCATGATCAACCCCCTCCTCAAAATTGGTCTTTTACCTGCTCTGTCTGAGTTGTTGGCCAATTTCATTCAAAAAGGTGTACCCAGGAGATCGTACTGCATCAAATGAGCTTTTACACTTAGTAATTTGAACCATCACCATTTTATAACCCACCATTAATACTTATTTCTTTGATATATGTGGGCTGCTCTGGCAAAATGAGAGGAAAGTCAAAAATCTACATTTTGAGTAAATGGCATCTAAAGTAAAAATATGGTAGAAAAGTCAAATTTTGTTTTTTACATAAAATGACTTCATGTATAAGTATTTACCTATACCTTAAGTTTTGAAGATCAACTTTGCCGGGAAGTGCAATTATTCATGTTTAATGGATTGCATGTTGCCATCAATTGTACACTGCAGTAATCAGTATCTTTGAAATCAATTTGCAGCTAACGTTTATTGCAATATATTCAGTGGACTGCTTTAGATTTCGATCTCTAAATGAACAATGGAGAAAGAAAGTGTGACATATTTATATTAAAACATGTCATAAACTCAATTTTACAATTTGCGACTTTCCTCTCATTTTGCCAGAGCACCCCTCATATGATAAATTTGAGTTTGCATTCAAACTATGCCCACATCTTTTAATACCTACTAAAATCATCAATTGCAAATCCCCCTCACTACAGTTTGAGTTTGTTACATCACTAATTTTTACTTTTACCAGCGTAACAGATTTTCTACTAATGTTCTGTTAGAATAATTGCCAATTTATTTGTTTAATAGAATCTAATAGATTATAATTTATTCAATTTGTTTGATAGGAAGTATATAATAAATTATTAATTTTCCAGAATATTGCAGTACCAAAGAAGACAAAGATGAACTCTGATGGCTGTCTCAAGAAGTTCTTTTGTCACCCACTCACACACGAAACCTTGACTTGACAAAGCTGATTAAGACAAATTGTTAAGTATAGAGAACATGCATTTCTATAGACCTTTTCAAAACACGACTTTCCAAAGCCGATTTTACACTTTTACAACAATTTCCGACAGAAAAAAATGCCTCCATAACACAAAAACCAGAATTTAGAGTTCACGTTCACTTTAAACTGATTGTACACAAATTTAAACTTGTTATTAGGGTTAGCCCTAAAGAGGCACTTTTAATGTGATGCACCCTGATGTGACTTGAAATTTTAAACTTATTCAGCCAATTTTAAATGCTAATTTTACTCTTTCAGTAAGGGAGTCTATGGTACCATCAGCCAGAAGTTGTTGAATAAGTGTATCTAATCATGTACATGTACAGGTAGTTGGGAAAGGTCATAATTCATTAACATTTATCAGAATTAATTTACTGTAAACAAATTCCTAAACTTTACAGTAAGTGAATTAATTTATCTTAACTTTAAATCAATTTTAGAGCAATCTATGAACATCAGAGAACATTTTAGAGCATTTCCGGGTCGAATGGGTCCTGTTCTACAAATTAAGCTATAAAATTGAGAATTTTATCTGCCAAAAATTTATGAAAGTTTTTCAAAAAAAATGGCAGATAGAATTCAATATGTCATCACTAAATTTTTAGAATAGGTCCTATTCAACAAAAAACGCTCTAAAATGTTCTCCAATGTTCATAGATTGCTCTAAAAATTGATTTAAAGTGAAGAGTAGATGAATTTTTTTACTGTACAGTGTAGGAATTCGTTTGCGTTAAATGAATTTATGTAACATTAATGAATTATGACCTTTCCCGATCTGATATAGTATTAATTTCACTAAAAATGCGAGAGAATTTTCACTTGTACTCTAGAAAATTTTGACAAAACTGAACCATGGTCCTTTAACAAATCACAATAGTTGTTGTTGCCAAAGCTAATATATATTTTCACAGTAACAGATTTACACAAGTGTTGACGTAGGCAGCACTGCCTCTAATAGAGTAACTGCTGATTCTGGTAATGAAAATGCTTTTAAGAATGACAAAGTTGACCAGTTAGATCAATATTCATGTACATTATCACTTTTTTACTTTTGAAAAATTAAAAAATGGGAAGTGTTGAAGGATAAGTTTTGCATGTGTGTGTTTACATGGTGCAATAACCAATAAATCATATTTTGACCTTATAAAATCATATTGCCAAGAAATATAAAGTTATTTTGAAATGAGTGTAACAGATGTATTATCATCTTTTAATTTGCCAGTTCAAAATGCAAGAAATGTTTCCTATTTTTACTTTATATTAAATCAGTTCCTGGGAAATTTCAAGTGTTTTGACATGTTTCGGATGCATGTTGATTGGTCTAGTTTGCAGCCCACGTTTTACCACTTTGTCACGTTTCAGAAAGTGAATCAAATTTATTCATCACATTTTTATATATATTTTGTATTTATATGTAGCACTTGGTTCAGCATTCCATTTAGTGGTTCCAATGTTGAATACAAAAGCGATGCATTTAGGGGTTTCCTCACAGATGTAGTTGCTTACGACTGCGGGATAACAATTTTTTCATAAATAGTAAAAAATTAAAAATTGTTTGCATCCGTTTTGCATGCGCAAATTACAATGCACACTGAACACATGCTTTACTAACACATTTGGTAAATCACGTGCCACATAGCTGCGTAATATATGCCCGGGAAATTATGCAAACACAGATGTGCCATCAAAGTAATCAAATGCCCATTTTTGTCATTTTTCTTGAAAACTAATACAGTGACCCTATTATTTTTATTTCAGTATTTTGAAGTACGCAAAAAATGCTTTAACATAAAAAATTTAAAAATCAATAGAGCATTACTATTTTACAAGCACATAATGATCAACTTTTTGGAGCTTTCCCTCTTGTACTGTGTGTGGTAAATCAAGTGAATTTTGGGGGAAAATATGTACTTTTTGAAATGTCTGTATCTCAAAAACGGGTAAAGTGTGTGACCTATTTATTTTATTTTAAAGTCGTTATCAGCACAAATAAATCTATTCAATACTAAATTTTTAAGAAAATCAATGGAGATTTTGCATCCGTGAGAAAACTCCTTATGGTGTGGCTTTGTCTTGAGCTGCTATGGAGAAAACAAGCACGTCTTAGTTTTGCATGTTACGATATAACTTGTTTGTTTACTTGCTGCAAAGGGTTGTCATTGCATTCAATGCAACTGTTTGTAATATGTTGTGACAAAAAGGGCAAATCAGTTTATTGACATAGGTGTTTGTAGCTAAATATTCTCATGTACGACGAAGTCAAGATTGCGCAGTACTTTTAAATTAGATTAAGGGAGGATTGAGTTTTATTGGAGGTAACCTTCGATTGCTCTTTGCATAACTTTCACAAGGAATTACCAGCATGTGTTTGTATATGTCATCTTGTAGCCACCAACGAAGCCTAGTTTCAAAAATTGCTTTGTGATTTTTATTCTGGTTACTAGCTATAGTAATGGGTGCAAATGTTACTCAAGATCAATAGAAGGTACAGTTTTCATATAGGGGTGGGTGTATGGGAACGATTCACACAAAATAATGTATCCGGGTTTTTTGATTGGTCGGAATGGTAACTGGGCGTAGGATATCGCAACATTAATTTGGAGAAATCTTTTTAAAAAAGTGGAATAAAACTTGTCACTATTTTGTTCGCATTGGTACTATATGCACCCTTCTTCTAAAATGAACCCTGTACATAACTCCTTTTGTTTTTGAGTTATATTTGCACCTTTTTAGCAAATTACAGGTTCAGCTTAGTTACCATATAGCAATCAGAAAAAAATAGAAAAGCCTTTTTTTCAAAACTGAGCATCCAGGGCTATATGGTATAAAAAAACGTTAACAAACCCTTGGAAAAGTTGTGGAAAGGGCAATCGAAGGGTACCTTCAGTCTGACCTTCAATAAAACTCGATCCCCCTCTTGAAACCCCTTCAAAAGGATGTGCTTAAATTTAGGAATATTCAGACATTAGTTGGTTGTGATCAAGACATCTACTGTATGGTCCTTTTGGTCTATGAAGAATCACAATACAAACTCATGGTAAAACATCACTCAATTATGATACCCCTGTTTTCATACTATGGGTATTTCTGTATATCATTTCTCATAGGCCACTGTGTGGATCAAATTAATGTGATTTGGACCAAATTAAAGAACAAATTCCAATGTAGGAACATGAAAAAGCATCTACGGTTCAGTATTGTATCTTTGTCTCCAATTTTTTTTCAATAACGCGGCATTGGATACAATACCACACCTTAAAGGCTTCTAGAATTAATTGAAGAGTGTTTTTCTGAAACTCACTTAGTCCAATAGCTGCCACATGTTATATTTGCATGGATTATAATATTATACTAATGATTTTGTGAGTTGAATTTGTTGTCACTGCTCAGTGCAAAAATGACCAAAATTTGTGTCATATTGATCAAAGATTCATACAAGCACTACAATGCACACACAATAAGATAAATATGTAGAAACATGCTTAATCCTTGGACTTAATGAGTTTTGGAAAAATCTGTTTTATTTCTATTCTATAATGTCCCTTCAGGGCATTGAACCGCAACCATCTGATCATAGTCAGGATAAGGATGCCCGACCCCCTCAATATGAGGTAAATTGAGCATCGGAACAATCTGGATGAAGAATTCAGGTTTCAAAATCTAGCACCCGTTGGGTTAAGTGAGTTTTGGAAAAAAATCTCTTCAATTCACTTCATGAGTGACTTTGTATAGATGATGCAAAAACTCAAGTGAAATATTGATTACATAACATTCAAAATAACCAATCTGCAAAACGTTTCTTTAGGCTTGCACACCAGACCCTCTGAATAAAACTTTCTACTTATGCACTGCAGAGTATGTTATGATGAAAATGTATTTGAATTTGTGAAAGGTAAATGTTGCAAAACAATAAATACTATCTTAATTTTGTTTAAATACACTCACACTACAAAAACATCACATGTGTAAATATATACACAAATGAAAAATAGTATTGATGTTCTAGTAAACACATAGAAAATTAAATCAATGAAAAAATATCTATGTATGGTAAATTATTTAAAAGTAAGTTTGTATTTAAGGTTGATGCCTTTATTTATTTTAGAAGAATTTCTTAAGGCTTGTAAGACTTTTGCTACTAGAAACTTAGATTGTTTGACATATGTTTCAGAAAAAATCATTTATGTGACATAATCAAAGGAAAGAGCAATTTTCAATTTTTTTTTAATTTTAGCCTACTTTCCTTAACCCTAACAATGTCACAGTCCAACAAAATCCAACTAGCAAAAATCAAGAAATTCGTCCAAGTCCAAATACGTCTCAGACAGGATATATGTGATGACTCACCCCGAAAAAGGGAACTTTGCGACAGAACACTTTTCGAGAAACTGATGAAAATAGGCAGCAAAAAATACAGAAAATATTAAGAATTTCCAGCAGATTTTATGTTGTAAAATTTGATCGCCTTGATCAATTTCAACAAGTAAGGTGTAATTTTAAAGCTTAGAAAATGGGTGAGCCATCACATATATGGGCACAAAATGGCTGCTGTGGCAGGCCATACTCGGTGGCTTGCCATAGGTGGAAATAGGATCGGGATGCAAGAGATCAGGGGTTCGAATCCCAGGGGAAACAGCAAATTTTTGTATGACATATTCGGATTTTGATAGTTTTTAAGCATTTGCAGGCTGGAAAATTATCAGCTTTTGAGCTGATTTCAGCTTTTTATATTTTTAGAAATTTCTGTATTAAAATCAGCCTGTTTCTAAGCTCTTTGTTGCAAATTATGACTCTTTCAGCTTTTTTTTTTTGAAAGTCCATTTTCATTCCTGCGTTTGGGAGTTGGGGTTATTGCTACATTATGATCAAAACCCCATCATTATTGGGTCATTTGGTTGCACAGATCATAAGACAATTTAACTATAAAAAGATTTTACCCAGGCCAACTTGACTCACTATAATTCAAATCAATACTCGTTCCCCTTGATCATGTCACATATCTGATGTAAGAGGAATTTTGAGGCTGTAGAAAGAACTGGGCCCAATTTCATAAAAGTAAAAATCAACCTAAGTCATTATTCTTATCTTTTGTTATATGAAAACAAACTTGAAAAAGTCTTTATTTTAAACTCCTTTATGAAGTAGAAGATAATAGTAATAATAACATTAGAATAAACTCAAAATTTAAAATTCTATCCAGAGTTCAAATGAACAATTCATCCCAAGTTTTATGACTTAGGTTGATTTATGAAATGGGGCCCTGGTGTCCAAAATCAAATATCTGTTAAGTCCAAAACAAAACATGTTCTTTTTATCAATATTGGTTAAAACTGGTCAACAACACTTACTTTTTAAGCTGTATATATTGGTAATACCCATCACCATCCTCAGTGGTCTAATGCTGAGTTCCAACTGATCCTCCTCTAAATCTCGCCCTAGATGGCGTCCTAGATGATGCTGAGAGTCATAAATTGATGGCAGTTCGTGCCCCAGCTCTATTTAGAGTGGTGCTGGTCTCTTTCTTGATGTAAATAGCCTCTCTTATTTTGCGTACCAGTAGAAAGTATACTAGTTGACCAGTGTTAACCAATATTGATGAATTCTCTCAACACGTATAAGAACATTTATTCACGATGTTCTTTTCAGTTTATGCATTCAGAGATGTTATCAAAAGTACTATAATGTGCTGGGTAAAGAACTTGTTGAAAATGTATGATTTGTATTAAATGTCAATTTTTTTTTTCAAATGTGCCTTGTTTATCATGCTACATGTCTGTTGAATGTAAAGTGACCAGGGGTCGATTTCACTAGCGTTAAAATGCATCGTTAACCCATCGTAAGACCGAAACCCATCGTTAGCTAAGACCACCTCTTGACCCCATGCAACGTTAAAAAAGGGTTCGATTTTTCTAATACATAATTCTTATACCTTACGATGCAGTGAACATTTGGGTTTTATATGTTTGTAGCTAGATGTATCGCACATGGTAGTGAAATCGACCCAGGACATGATATTGTCAGTTATTTGGTGAAGTAAATGTATGGTATCATTAGTTACCCTCTGCTTGTTCATGCAATAGGGAAATATGACTGGTCTTCCAGATTGTATGAAAAGAAACATACAGGGGGTACTCAGAGTTATATTGTACCTACAAACAGTGGCGTGCCCAGGATTTTTTGAGTGGGGGGGCACAACCATCAGTTTCCCCCGAATGACCAATAGCAGCAGAAGGGTAAAATGTGATAGTTGTAGATTTTTTTCATAATGCGCGCGTAGCGAGCGAAATTTTTTTCAATTAACGCAAAACACGGCAAATTTTGACTGAATATTGACAGAATAACAGGAATTTCGCGCGAAGCGCGCAAAATTTTTGCTTTTTCATACTTAAATTATCAAAAACAAATTCAAGGTATTTTCTTCTCTTTCCCTTTGATTTTTTTCTCTCCTCCCCTTTCTTTTCTATCTTTTTTGTGTCAAGATGCCCGAATGGGCCGTTTCCCCCGACTGACTCATCAAACTGGGGGGGCACGTGCCCCCCCGGCCCCCCCTTTGGGCACGCCACTGCCTACAAATATATTCGGAGTTTGGCCCGATATCCAGGCAGATTGCGTAAATCTTCACTTGACGCATACAGTATGTGCATTTTGTTTCATGAGCAGACAGTGTCTGCGTAGAAAGTAGCGTATATTGCGACTTGCTCTGATCAATGATAAAGTACGCCAATTTTCCTGCTAATCCGATTCTCGAAGTGTAGCACGCGGAGCCGTAATTTGCTGGAGGTACAATAACTCACCCTCCATGAGCAACAATCCAAGATGGCCGTCATCCTATAGGATTTACAAGGCAGTCGAATTAAAATGGCGAGTCCAGGTTCTCCTATATATATAAGTTCCTTGATAATACTGGTCTTTCTATGACAACTTGGCAAATGTTGTTGAGTTCTTGTGTGAAAATAGTATCTGATCTGAAATATTTTGTGATGATTTGAATGTACACCATTAACAGTAAATTCTAAAGACTTTGCAGTGCATAGTCTTCAGATGAAAGTTGTATATGATTATCGCGAATACTTGTGTAATAACTTAAAGTTATTCTTAACTGGAAGTTAGTATTTTTATTGCATTTTGAATGATCTAAGTGTGTGAAATATTGGACCAAAATATATGGTAAAATTGGAGGATGTAAATAAATGCTCAATATTTATTGATCTCGCTATGAGTTGGTCAAGACAGACATAGCTCTAGCAATAGATATAGGTTCAGTCCATCCAATTGGTACCAAACTTCTACGCGCTAAGTTTAAAGGTAGGTATTCCGATCTGGTAACAAATTTTACATATACTTTTTTCCATATTTTAATGAAGGGTCATCACTTACAAAAAGCAATTGTTAAGTTTCATTCGTTTACTTTGAGCCAAATTAATGCTACAGGCAAAAACGTGTCTAATTGTGACCAATAGGAACCTACAGGATATTTATTTCGGTTAACAAAACATTCTACTATTTCAGCACTTTTTTGACCATATCTGTTCAACGAATCATATTTTTGACGTGGTTATGAGAAAAATATGCACTTTCATGTGATATTTTAATTTGATTTTACGAGTGGATGTGATCGGAATACACACCTTTAATACTGTGATAGCATAATTGGATGGCTATGCATCTTAGATCCAAGACCCACCATTTTGATTTGTATGCACTCTTATGTTATTGTGCTACCTGACTTGGGAATAACCTGCGAACAATTAATTGATGTATCTCAGGTCTTAAAAAGTTTGTGCCACAATTCCTCAGAAAATATAAAGAAAAATCCATAGTGCAGGGCTTCATTACATATGCACTTGAAAATGTGATATGCTAGATGGCCTTGCATCCAGCATTTTTGTGTGCATTATCCAAGTAATTGAAGAGTGTTTTTTTTCAGAACTCACTTATAATCCGCTTCCGAGAAAATCGTGTTTTTCATATTAAGCTTTTTTCAGAATTATTCAACCATCCAGAATCGGTTATTTTTAACATAAAAATATATCATCTTTTTTTTTAATGGTATCTTTGAAAAATGCACATTTTTTCAAAACTCATTAAGTCCAGCTATATTCCTGGAGTAAGCGAGTTTTGGAAAACAACTTGTTCCTTGGGACTAAGTGAGTTTTGACAAATTTCGGTAAATTCTCGTTCCTGAGGAATGGCGACTGATTGTTTTTTGAAAATAGGCAAAGTTGATATGTTAGTACTCACGATTAACACCATTCCTCTGAGCTTTGTTTAATTTCAACCAAAAGTGGATGAAGTGAGTTTTGGAAAAACACTCCAATTGTCTTGCTGTCTCTTAAGTCTTATCATAGCAAATGTTGAATGTGTTAAACACCAAATGCACATGCTATATTGGAATAAACACAGTGTTACACTAACTGCTTATCAGAATTTGTGTATTTTCTTTATACTGTACTAAGGCCTATCCACTCTATCAAATCAAATAATAAACACCCATAAAAGAGGAGTTACAGCACGGGTCTCGTAATTAAGAGGTGGGTTCAAACCCCGGGCGCGGCAGTTTTTGTCTCCTTGTTTCCTTGGGCAAGAAACTTGACTTGCTCTTTGGTTCGAAAGTTGTGTAAAGCAGTTGGTCCCCTGTACAAATAACTGGGACAAAATTAATAGACTTCTGAATGGGTATACATGTACATGTCATGCAAGTACAATGTATATTGGTTGATTGATAGATTCATTTGTTACATGTTCAAAAGATAGAAGATCTTGCTGACAAATCCAGAAACTCATAACGTTGGCTTTTGCCATCTTGGCAGATGGCCTGATCAAAAGTGACTTGATTTTAGTCTCTGAGTATAAGCTTCTTTGATTGCATTCTCCGAGTATAAGTTTCTTGAGTTGTCATGCAAAATCATCTGTATACAGTGCCACTGGAAAGTATTTCCGCAGAATTGAGCTCATTAATAATTAACTATCAGTATTTGGTGTTGGAAATTTAAAATTCAAGTGGGAGTGGATTCAAAGAGACAAACATGAATTTATTTATCTTGAATAAATGTAATACCTACAAAACTAGGAGTTCATGATGAACGTTGGACTTTTCATGTCAAAATGGTCGGTTTTGTATGACGTTCTCATTGTGGAAATACTTTCCAGCGGCACTGTAAATAAATCCCAACATTTCCAAAAATTTGACCAATGTTAAAGGGTGCAGTTCATGATTTTGTTGTGATGAAAGCCTCGCCTCCTTTTCACTTTTCTTTAAATGGATTATTTATATTGGATACATACGGCATCTATAAAAACATGAATTTTAAGAGTCTTGGTCGTTTGATATAATAATTAGGTTTTTCCCAGTATGTAGGCGTGTGCAAACACTTATGACCACCATTGTACATTTCCTCTTTGTTCAGCATGCTGGTATGAAATAACGTAGTAGGCTAATCATTATAATGAAAATTAAAGCCATAGGTCAAACAAATTGCAAAAGTAATGATATTTACAGGATAATACCAGACAAACATATACAATAACATATCAAAAATCTATAAAAATCTACTTGGTGGAACAGCGATTAATTTGCATAAAGCAAAATGGCTGCCAAAACATGGGGTAAAACTTAAAAATTGTTAAATCTTGTTAAAAACCATTCTATTGTGTGATCCACTCATCACAAAGAATCAGAAAACGTATACTTTTACCCATCTCTATAGTATTATAGTTAATATCCAAAAACGCGAAAAGTCAGGGGTCAAGTGATGTGCCCTATGGGAGACAAAAATTTCGAAATGTGGGATTTTTTTCTAAATGGTCTCCAAAATTATGCACACGAAGTAATATTTTGCAATGGCTCAGATCTACTGTTGCTATGGTTACAGATCAAAGTAAACTTTGGGTTACAGGTTCCAATGCAATAGTAAATATACACATTGTTTTGCCTGATACCATAGCTACGACTGGTCTAAAGCACTTTAAACTATTACTTCATGTAGACACTTTTGCGAAAGGAACATTTTGAAGAAAATCTGACAATGTTGAATTTTTGTCTCCTGTAGACCAATTTCGTGACCTCTGATATGACCTTTCCCATAACTGGATATAACTCATTAACCGTACTTCGGAGATAGATAAAAGTATACTTTTTCTTTTTTCTTCATGGGCAGAGGAACACGTTGGAATGGTTTTTAACATGATTCAACCAATTTTGAAATTTCACCCCCTGTTTTGGCAGCCATTTTACTTTATGCAAATTAATCGCTGTTCCACTAAGTAGATTTTTTATTTCTAGATTTTCTACATGTTGTTGTATATACATGTCTGATAGTATCCTGTAAATGTCGTTACTTATGCAATTTGTTTGACCTATGGCTTTAATTTTCATTATAATGATTAGCCTATACGTTATTTCATACCAGCATGCCAAACAAAAAGGATATGGTTGTGCACTGGTGGTCAAAAGTGTTTGCGCACGCCTTAATACTGGCAAAAACCTAATTATTATAAACGACCAAGACTCTTAAAATTGCAATATGTTTAGTGACCCATTTTTTTTTACTTACCTATAATGGACATTCAAGAACCTAATAGTTGGTAGTGGTGGTATTGAGAGGTCCCATTCATACAAATGAGCCAAGTGAATACAATGGCATTCTCTAGATCTACCACACATAAACAGGGTACTCAACAACGGAATTAAGGTTATAATCCTCATTTGCATATATGGGACTTCTCAATACCACCATTACCCACTATTGTTGGATGCGTTGAATATGAATAGTTATAAATACTGTACCGTTTTATGACCAATATATATATACCAGGTGAATCAAAACTAATTGTGCAATTAGGAAAGAAGATTTTCAACTTAATCTGCTCATTCTGCTTTTGTAACCCACTTTATCTTGCGTCAAAACAGGTCCCTAAAATATGATGGATCTGTTATATGTTAAATTCAATATAAACCTTTCATGGAATACCAAACTTTCCCAAGAACGTAAAGTTTAGCAAAAATGCATGAAATAAGACTATAATATAATTTAACAACATATATAAAAATTCACATGATATGTAATCTCTTTCTTCTCATTCCAGATCCCTGTTAATTATATTTGTAAAATATAAATGCATACACATTTCTGAAAATGCTTTCACATCACTAAAATAGCATTTCCATGACAATATATCCTAATCATATTTTCACTTTTTTGTGTACGCGCATGGTGTCCACTTTGTAATGACAGTGACCCCCAGGGATGACAGACCAATCAGATAATTTTCAAAATATATGAACGAGGGAATATCAAACAGTTTTGAAGATCACCCAGTAGGGAAGGAGCTATAGAGATGAAAATTTGACAGAGAGTTCGCACCACAAAAAAAATCGCCTATTCATTCCTATACAAAAACCTGAGATAAGTAAACCAACTTGGTTTACTTATCTCAGACAAAAACAGCTTCAAGATCATGGCGGATATCTGGGCTATAAAGCGACTGGTGGCTTGAACTCTTAGATATATTTTGATATTATGATCAAGATAAGCTCATAAAGTGAAGAAATAGATCTATAGACACCCCCCCCCCCATTTTAATCGGGGGTACTACAGTAAAGGATAGAGTCTACTTTTTCTGATGATACAATGTTGGTTTGTGGACAGTCTGTTTTAAGTGGGACAATTATGCTACTTCGTGAAGTAACTTTGCAAAGCTGCATTGAGGATCACATAATGAAATTATGTTCCTGGCTGTTTTTCTTTTGGGCGATTTTTAAATCTTTACTGTCCATTTCTCTACGTCCCGATTTTATTTGCAACGGGAAGTTATTTTAATGTGCCCTATCTAGATGGGTCTATTATAGACCATAGGTAACATATATATCTGTTGCATGGAACCCTGCAGGAGGGGGTAAAAGTCATTGCGGGTGTCAAATTGAAAATTGGTCAAATCGTGTTCAAAACTATTCTAAAATGATCCTCTCCTCATACAAAATATACTTTGACCCAGCATCCCAGATGAATGGTTCAAGAGTTATCCCAAAACATAAAAATGTCATACCAAGGGTCATGAGATCGGCCTATGGGAGTCAAATATTTCAAAAGTTTCCCGTTCAAAATGGTCTCATAATGTTTCTTACAAAACTGTCTGTGAAAAGTAATATTTTACAATTTCAGGTTTTTTTTTAATCAGTATAATTATTTGGAATTATACACTTTTTTAGCCTTTTCTTATTAAATCAGCCTATTTTTTTAAGCTATTTTGTGCAAATTTGGACCCTTTAAGCTTTTTTGAAGATGCATTTCCATGCCTGTGAAAGCACAAAACACACAGTACGCTCAAAGCGCCCACCTGACTCTAATATAAAGTGTCAATATTTCGCTAAAACATAAACCTGATAAACTTGTGAAATATTATAGATGCCTTGCGGAATAATAATTTCTGAAGATGTTTATCCGAAACTAAATCATTCCATATTAAATTTAAAGACAAAAATACTGTGATTAAAACAATATTGTCGTCTAAAAATACTATGATGAAAATAGTAGAATTTATACAAAATGATATTGACATCACAAGAAGGTGTCGTAATTTAAACGTGATCGTGGACAATGGTTTACTTGGTACTATATACTTATATATCTATTTTCGTACTTTTTGTACGCCGGTAAAACGTTTAAAAAAATAAAAGGCAAAACATTTTCATTATGATCGATTACAATTTACATCCCATTATTTGTAAAATCCTTTTATTTCCAAAATATTAAAGTCGTCTGCTTCGTGTTTGGGTTTGTTGGTTTCATAGGTTTGATGTACCCCTTATCATCAACATTTTCAGAACGTTTAAAAAAGAAATTGAAATACAAAAATTAAAATGTTGGTCATTAGTCAAAAACTGCACAGAAAATCATGGTTTCTCCTAAGAAGTTTTAGGTATTTACAACTAAAATGGTGGACCGACAGAAATCGTGATGCTGAGATTTCATGACTTTAAAATTATTGGTCTAAATTTTTAACTTGTGCAGACGGACTAAGATTCCAGAAAACGATAAAGTTCATATCTAATTTACATCATGACAAACACCATGTTGGACATCAAGTTTATGGTGACTAAAACTTGAAAAAGATTGAACATTTCGTGTGGCTAATAGCCAAGGATAGCTCGAGAAATTTTCTCTTGGTGATGAGTTATGAGAGAAACCCAGTCTCAGTACACCAGCATAGCTTATCAGGTCATTTTCGAACACCCTGGTTAGTATAATATATAATTTAGAAACTCGATCCACTCCTCATTTTTGTATAAAAAAAATGGATAGTTTGTCACGTACAAATAGCCCAAAACCCTTGCAGTTTAATCAACAATTTAAACAGGCAGTCGGTTTCTTTTTTCTGAGTTCAGAAAAAAATATAAGTTGAAAACACAACCCATTAATTGTCATTTATTCAACAATTTTATATAAATTCTGTCAACACCCACTGACTTACATTTGATTATTTAACGGGAATGAAACCCTTAAAAATGATAATTAACAACGAAAAATGTTGGACGACAATGATAAATATAATAGCCCCATTTAAAAACAAGAGTCTTTCCGGTTTATGGTCAAATCTTCCATTTGATTTTGATGACACTCAGATATTTCGGTATCGTCATTATCATCCATATGAGCCTAAATCGTCGCCCAATCTCCAGCCTTAAAATAACCCTTTGAAAGAATAGTAATCAATAGGACGAATAATGGTGACTTGACTTATTCGAACGAAAACCCACTTACATTTTCAAGACAATAAAAAGACACGTTTCTAAAGACGTGAGATCTAAATATCTTGTGTCATTCAACGTGCTGTGAGCGTCACCCATCCCGTCTTGGGACGTTACCGCATGCTTAGACGGGACAAATAGCACGCTTTTGAACATTTCTCTCATTGTTATATGCATGTTGATATCTTCTTGAATAATGGAATTGAATCTTGAATATAATCATGCAATGTATCAGTTTACACTCTCCAGAGTAAAATGTTTGTCAAGATTTTGTTTTTTCTAATAAATGAGGGGTAAACCTTAAGATAAGCGAAATTTAAAAAAAATGATTTTACCTTACAAAAATGTTTTTACGGGAAAAAGTCACACAAAAAAGAAGCTTTCATTAACTAGAATAAATCACAAATATCAGCTAAAGTAGGAAAGATGACTAATTATCGATGTAACTTGGATAACAGGTAATGTTAAAACTTTCCTAAAGTACCAGATGTCCCATAAAATGGTTACATGTAGAAAAATGATCGTGTGCAAAAACCAAAAGTAGTTAGAGAAACGATACTTTATACAAAGTGCAAACTTCTTCTAGAAATTTTAATATCACAGCTTTATTCTTTATTGAGGTATTGACACATTTTTCAAAAATCAACATAGTAGTAAGAATGCTAATTCTGTCTTACTTCAATGCCAAATCCCATTTTTAACTGATCATGTAGAACATGTGTAGAATCAGACTTCCAGTATATCTAATGGACGTAAGATAATAAATCTTCCTTAATCAATCATTCAGTATATCCATGGAAATAGTAGAATTAGAATTATGCCAATTAGGGCATCCCCTGCATTCATGAATCAGCTGATTTTTATTGAATCTGCAAAAAGTTTTGGCAGAATTCAAAATTTCATCACTAAATTTTTAGAATTGGACCCATTCAATATAAAATGTTTTATAATGTTCTCCGATTTTCACGGGTTGCTCCAAAACCTGATTCAAAATTATACACCGTGAATGAATTCATACATCATAAAGGAATTACAACCTTTCCCGACCTGATGAAACTCATTAGTTGTCACATTTTATTTAATTTCTGAGTATACACATGCACAATTGATATCTTAATTATTTTGTTACATATTATTGAATTTTGACTAATTTGTTCAACATATTATCAAAATGTATGATCCTTGGACTTTTCTCTTTTTTCTTTTTTTTTTGTATTTATATTCTTTATATTGTATTTCAATTGTATTAATGTGTTGTGTAATATTGTAAAGCGCACTTTGTGCCACTTTTTCAGAAAACCGATTGAACATTGTTTTTTGATATTCACTGCCTTTTCTGTTAATAAGGCCAAAAAAAAAATTATGTTTGTTTGCCCTCCGCGACCGACCCTAAAAATGCCAAAAATTAGGGTCGCGATTTTAGTTTTTTTTTTTTTTCTTCAAACATGTAAAATATAAAACTCAATATTTTTGATATAAAACGTAATATTTAGCAGTGTGAAGTCTCATTTAGTAGTATAAAATGCATATTTCCTCTAAATAATGACCCACAATTTTTGATTAAGCCCTGCATTGCTTGGTATTCATGATAAAATCCATGGAATGACATCATATGTGTAGAGTAAAAAAAAAAAAAAGATTAACCGACCGACCGACCCAAAATTTTAATTTTTCCACTGGAGGGCAAACAAACAATTTTTTTTTTTGGCCTAGGACCAGAATGTACAAATTACTCAATATCATTAATCATGTATTGATCTTGAGCTTCAAGTGTGATAATAAGTGATAAGCTGTCCATTCATATGAGTAAGTCACTTAGCAATATTCAATAGCGAAACATTGAAGATGCTTGCTCATTCGGACTTTAAGCACGTAATACATCTGAGAGAAACCTTTGCTGGGTGTTAACTGACCATTGGCTGTATTCTACACGCCTTTAAAAGTCTGGCTTCTGAGTGCCTGCAAACCATGATGTATGAGTGCCAAGCTATAAATCTATTCGTGTAGTTTTACTTCGTGTAATACGATTAAAAGCACTTTTCGAAATGTTTGGCAACAGATCTCTTCTTGGTATTATCAGAGGGATCATGATGAATTGTACGCCGGACTTATCGATGTTTAGCTGCGATCTTCCACTTCTGGATCTACCAGAATTTCCTTTAAGTTCGTACTTGTCGCCGAAGTCAAATATTTGGATAGGATATCCTGAATTGCCTAAGAACCTCATTTGAACTTCTACTCTAGTTTCATGAAGATACGTTCATCAAGCGTAAACTGCACTCGCACTGCCATCCTTTTAAGTGAACAGTCACTCTTTCTTAGAGTGATTTTTTTTCACTCCAAAGAGAGTGACATTTCACTCTTTTCTAGTGAAATCGAACGGGGTCTCACTCTTAAAGAGTGAAATGTCACTCTTATAGAGTTATAATTCACTCTTTGAGGGATTGAAAATTGTCACTCTTTTAAAGATTGGTCACTGATACCGCTCTTTTGAAAATTGGCTTCTGCACCCACTCATATTTTCCACCTAATACAATAGCTACAGCACTGAATAACTATTCATTTGAATACTTTTTTCTTTACAACTTTAATTCCAAATCTTGCAGATTTTCTATGAAAGAGTGACCGCTCACTCTTTTCTTTTAATAGTGTAGAGTGCTTAAAGTCCGAATGAGCAAGCATCTTCAATGCTTCCCGGACTTTAAGCCTCTTTTCTTCCATGGATAATATTTCTTGATGATGTTATGTAATCTCTTTTGAAAAGATGAATACGAAAGGTTAGAGATAACGGTTAATTCACCACTATTCTCCTTTTTAACATTCTGAATCCCTATTGAATATTGCTAAGTGACTTACTCATATGAATGGATAGCTTATCACTTATTATCACACTTGGAGCTCGATCAAGATCAATACATGATAAACAGATAAATGATATTAAGTAATTTGCACATTCTGGTCCTACAAATGAACAGTTTTATTAACAGAAAAGGCACTGAATATCAAAAACAATGTTCAATCAGATTTCTGACAAAGTGGCACAAATGTGTTTTTCAAAATTTGTGTTTAATGAAGCATATCAATTCGGATACGTATCCGAATTTAGATACTCCTTATACCATACCGGTTCGTATAAAAGTCAATAACATTATCATCATTTGTCATCTAAATTCTAAGAAAGTTTTGGCCAAATTATTTTGCTTTCTGTGTCAGGAGCTATCAGAACATGTTTCGAAGCTGTTCCGCTGGAATTGCACAGATGGAAATGACATTTCCACAGATACATTTATCATAGATGCAAGAAAGATGTTCTACATGTACTTGCCAGCTTGCGCTATCGATTTGTTTCCTGGCCACGACAGGCGTATCAGAATTCGGATACCCCTCCATATCCTAATTCTGATACGGGTATCACAATTTGGATACAAAAAGTACGTGGGTATACAAAATTCAGATACGTATCCGAATTGTGCGTTCCGCCGAACTGATATCTCTAGTTTGCAAAGACGAAAAGTAATGACACAAACTGCATTTAAAAGCTTGGAGTTTTCCTTTACAGTGATGTACCATTATATTACCCTAGTCTTTTGGTTTCGCCACGGAGGGAGCTTTTAAACTTGCACAATTTTTATTGAGACACACTGTACATGTAACTATTTTTGGGACACCTGGTAGAATGTATTAACAAGATGGTTCAATCTTCAAGTAACATTTAAGATTGATATGCACTCTGCTACGGAAATTAAGTTTCTTATAATTAGGAGCAGACCTACTTCCAGATCGCCGTCAGCTGATTTCGGATCAGTTGAGGTATTTAAATTTCTGTAGTGCAGAATTATAAATAATCACGAGTTCCGGAGTAAAAGTAATTTTAGACCCCCTGGAATCGAAGTCCGCCTTCTATAGACCATAGACCACAACGGAATAAAGCGAAAAATAACGTAAGAGTTGTTAGCCTAGATACTTTAAACACGGACAATAAGAACAGGGGGCTAACACCGGTTTAAACGCCAATCGTTTAAATCTCCACATTTATACTTTAAAGAATTTTGCTTATGAATGAAGTCATCATTTAAACAACGAGAATGAGAATGCAACTGGTTTAAAATTTGATATAACTCGGTCTTTTTTGTTGTTGTTAAAACTTATAGGATCAATTATCGCGAAAGAAAAACAATTGTGGGAAAACTCCTAAAAGTTAAAGTATCAAATAACCATTTCTCAACAATATTAATAGAAAAGTAATGTTTTTACTTCAAATCACAAACGTGGAGATTTTAGGAAAAGGGGTATTATTCCTTCTAACCAAAAATGCTAACTGCCATGTAAACATCTTCTTGTCCGAGACTCCGTCATCCGAAGGGTTGGGATAAGATCTACGCTGTGAAAAATATTGTAAATTTTACCACGCATCCAATCTTTCCACAAACTACGGTATCACAGTATACTGTAAAAAAGGAAATCACTTAAAACACTAGAAAATATATGCATTTGATGAATTTTAAAGAGCTTCGGAATGTGTATATTAAAAAGCAAAGACGATCCTTCCAATTTAGTAAATCTGTCCACCAACATTTTTTTTTTTGTAATCTAAAATTACAAATACTTATTTTTTTCTATGTTTTTAATCTCCTGTGGGAGAAAAAGCATACAATAAATAGGACAAGACCCTATTAATTGTACACAACATTTTATTTTGATTTGATGATGATTCTCTTTCTTTCTCTTTGCTCAACTACAATTATCATTACATGCATATTAGAGCCCCCTTTAATATGCTGTCCCGGGACAGGTAAACTGACAATAGTGGCGTCCCACATATAAATGCATAAACATAGATGGCATCTTTATGATTGGGCAAAGCATGCAGTGATTGTTTTTTCACTTGTGAGAGTACCATAACAACCATAAAAGGTGTCTGCATTCAACAGGACACTGTCATAGCATATTCACTCATCCCGTCGACTGATGTAATGAAAATGTGTTCAACAATTTAGGATTTCCGGAAAATACTTCAGAAAGTTTTTGGATGATAAAAGTTGTTTTTTGCAATAACAAGTCACAAGCTTTTAGTCACATTTATGGGGCAAGTCAGTTGGACGGTATTCTATTACAATTACGTGCCACAACACAAAACAACCACCAATGGATGTATGAATTCAAGAAGTTAATCACAATGGATCAAAATGGTACCAATATTGATGCAAATAATGTGACAATAATTGTGGAAGTCATCTTTATGTCTGCCATCTTATCAGCTGCCTTTATTGGAAACATTTGCTTATGTTGGGTCATACTTCGTGACGAGAAGCTACGATGTGTGCCTAATAAACTAGTGTTAAATCTAGCATTATGTGGCTTATTTGCTGTCCTAACTAATGGGCCTTTCATACTTGTAACCATTGTCAATGACGGTATTTGGATCTTTGGAGATGTCCTGTGTCAGATCAATGGGTTTACTACATCTACATACGGATTAGCTTCTGTTTTCACACTAGCAGTGATTTCTGTAAATCGTTTTCAAATGATAAGAAGAACAACAAGAACAACCACAATGTGGTTTACAGAGAGACGGATTCCATTCTTATTAAGTGGTAAGCATTTCAAACAATTGTATTTCAAAAACTTCCCAACGCAATATACCTTTTGGTTTCTGCGCCCACTCATATTTTTCCACCTAATACAATAGCTACAACACTGAATAACTCTTCATTTGAATACTTTTTTCTTTACAATTTTTATTCCAAATCTTGCATATTTTCTAAAGTATTGAAAATGTTTATACATTTTTGTTTTGCTTTGTTTTTACAAAAAAAATAAAGTTTAGGAAAAGGACCGTTTGGTTAGGAAGATAATTCTTTTTATTGTACATGTACTGAAAATGTTTTTGAAATGTTTCTAATTATTGAAAAAATATATTTTTTTCACTCAAGGACAAGATTTGATCTTGATTTAATACAAAGTTGTCAAGATATTCCATAGTAAAAGGTTTGAACAACTACAGAAAATACACACACTTTCACGCACTTTTAAGCATTTCATTTTTAGTTTCGGTATTTGCTTATTTTGTGACCAATAAATACATCATGTTCAAAGGTATTATAATGGTATTATGAAAAATGAAAAATTAAACGATTAAAACAACAGAAGTTTTAGGGTCATACACACTTGCTCGCAATCTTTTCAATCAATACCTAAAATGATTTAGATATAAATTAAAATTGCATATTAAATAAATTATGTATTCAAAGTGCAAATAAATTCGATCATAATAAATTATAGTACACTCAGTGGCGTAGGGGTGGGCAAAGTGGGCGGTTTGCCCAGACTTGAACCTTTTTGAGAACATTTGAAGGCAGGGAAGAAAATAAACAGAGTCAAAGAAAATGAAGCAAACAGAGGAAAAGTAAAGCTGTGTTCCAAAAACAGATAGTTTTGGTTTTTTTTTTTGTAAACGGGATAAAATAGTGATTCTGAGATGTGTTGTCACAGGGGAATTGGGTGCACCTTTTTGTCTACCAGGGAGAACATTTCAGCCTTTTGCACACCCTTACAATTAGTTCTAGATACGCCACTGAGTACACTGTCCAAACTTTTCTAAAAGGAATTTAGTAAAATATCAGTTTGGGAAGGGATGGGCCGGAACAGGGAAGGAGGTAGACGTTGCCTCAAATTGGTTATCATGATAGGCATGACAGAA
>JXSR01S037766.1:0-22177 GCA_000969725.1 Ophiothrix spiculata
CACACATCACGTTCAAGAGACTTATTGCTTAACAACATTGTGCAGGGGAGCGGGGAGGTTAAGTGTCCCAACTATTTTGGCCAAGATTGTAGTTACTAGTGCCACCTGATGAACCACTTCAAGAGCCACAGACATATGGCAGGGAAATGTTGAGGGATTTATTATTTTCATTTCAAGAGCCACTGACCAAAGACTGGAGATTATACAGTGTGCTGTTCAAATTAATTACAAATGGCAGCTATTTTGCACTCACATGACGGGATACACATACAGCATATTGACTATGTGAGGCAGTAATTCAAGATAGGAGGAATCGCAAAGGCTGACATTTACATAGAGTATGTCTACTTGAAAATGATAGATTATAGATTCAGTTAGTTGCTATATTATAAAATACTACAGGGAATATTGACTTCTTATGTAACCCCTGGGCTGAGGACTCTAAATGGGACAAAAAGCAGTATGTATTAACAAAAATAATCCATCCAAATGAATCCTTGTAAAAAGAAATTATCATCTCGAATTCTAATCAAGTTTTGGGGTTATGTATATTTCAAAATAATACTTTGGAAGATTGATATACATGTTCATCTTTCCTATTTCATATTGCCTTTATATTTATGATGGATGTTACACATATTCACACATCTGCTAAAAATTTAGACCAACTGGTGTTATAGCACACATATTTTGAAACAGAACATGTTTGCTATTAACTTGGAATTATGTACTTCATTAACCTACAGGGATGTCGGAACGGTGTAGGCTGATACACCACTTTGGAGCCTAAAAAAAGAAAAGAAAAGAAATGACTGCATTAATCTAATTTTTGAACTATTTAAGGTGTTTTTCTCTGTGATTTGGACTATTTTAGATATTCTGGATGTTTCTCTATGTGGTTTTGGATGTAATGCAGAGAGTATTACAAATGATAAAATAAAATGGCATAGGCACCTTCCATATCATCAAGCTTAATCAGCAACATTCCTTATAGTACTTTTAATTTAGTAAAACAGTCTAGATATTTTAGTTTGTTGGTTTTTTTGAAAATTTCCTATTTATTACTAACTTGATGATACAAGACAAATATAATGGTTGTGTTTACATATCTGTAGAAGCACTTTGTAACCACCAAAAATAATTATAGGCTATTTAATAAAGGGAGATAGGCAATAATAATAACAACATTTTGTGAGATGTGCAGGAATATAAAGTAAGATACCCAATTTTGGAGCAGTGGTAGTTCCCTCGCCTTGCACCGATGAGGTCACGGGTTCGAGTCCCGCACCCAGCACTTTATGTGCATTTGGTTTTTAGTCCATGCTCCCTTCCGCAGGTTTTTCTCCGGGTGCTCTGGTCTTCCTCCTGCATTCAAAACTGAATATAAAAAACATCTTGGAGCCCTGTTGAGGATAAGCTTCCTTTCGCTTACTTGGTACCAAGTACCAAGTTGGGTTTCCTTGGCGAAAGCCTAAACAAGATGATTACATTATAACATGTTGTTAGGCAGGAGTTGTTAGGCAGGAACATCATGAGTTAGGCAAACATTTTATTAGCGTGACAAATTCTATTTACCCAGTCAGTTTAGGTAAATATAAGTACTACCACTTTTCAGATGAAGTAGGATACTCGAGTAATACTTGAAACATTTTTATACATCTGATTCATGTACCAGAAACACTTGCCTTATTCATAAAACATAATTCAAATCTTATATTGAAATGAAATTGAATGGAACTGAAAAGTATTTATGCATGCAAGATGATAATAGTGTTCAATGATAAAGAGGAGAACAAGAAAGCATTAAGAAAAACCTTCTTGGATGAACATCTCTTTTATGTGGCCACTCGTATATACAATGCATGTTGTAATCTTGTGTGATAATTAAACATCCTAAACCAACATAAGCTTTGTTTAACCAGGAAAATTGAGTTATTCTCAACCAGCGAGTCTGGTATGTACTCGGAAGATGAAACTCTCTGGCAGAAAAATGCACCAACATGGTGCATATTGCTGCAACAATCCAGTGGATTATTGAAGTAAATCTGGTCTAAATATAAATTTTAGAATCATCCTCATTTTTATTCATACGTTAATCTGAAGTTGTTTATGATGTTCTGCGAGGTGATGTACATCTCTTTAACAGTTGTTAAGTTGTCAGTAATACTAGTGAAGCGTTTGGATTTGTACGGGCTGATTGGTGAATATAAAAATTTAAGAATTAGATTAGTTTTTTCTGTTCATTCCAATTTTGTCCATCGGCTGAGAATAGGAGTTTCACAGCCCTGTCTCAACTTTCCTGGTTGAACTGAGTTGTTATTACAGGGATTTCAGATATAAGTATACCCAAGCTAGAACGCTGATAAGACAATGACATAAAATATATCGTAAATACGGAATCAAACATAAATACACCGTATTTAAAGACAAGGTTTTTGATTTACCCCCAACTTCGGCGAACAACAGCTGTAGAAATATGTGACCATCAAAAGATTAGTTTTACTAAATACCATAAGTTAGTTAATACCAAGAAAATAAATACCAAAATATCTTCAACTCGTGATTTGCTACCAAACATTCATTTATGTGCATCCGCAGTTTGCTTGTCAAACATCAGAACTCTGTATTTTCTGTCATGTGGTTGGTTACAGGTTGATTTCTGAGTAACCCCCACTTTCCTTTCCCCAACATCTCACATGCTGAATACATTTCTTGCACTTATTTGCTTTTCCTGATTGTGTAATCATTGAAATGAAATGCAAAATACTGTCACTAAACTTATCAATTACAAATGAAAAAGGAATAAACTTGTTTCCTGTTTTTCCCCATGCTTTTAATATTCAAATTTGATTTTTAATTTTTAATTCTAAGTCTTCTCTCTCTCTCTCTTTCTCTCCTAAGTTTCAGAAAATTATCATTTCTTTATTTCTTTGAACTTCCATTGATACATGAAGCACATAAGATGGATTTTATTACTGCCGGAGGGTTTTTTAAGTATGGAAATGATACCATGAAAATACAATCATCAATCATCCTCATTCCTAAAGATCAGTGTTTGCATGTGCCAAATTTGATGTTATTTTAGGGATGTAAAAATAAATCATGCCCTCTTTCAAATATGAGGGGAGTATCAAAAAGTTTTGAAAATCACCCAACAGGAGTAGAACCAGGAAAGTAATTCTATATTCCACTCAGATATACTGATGTACATGTGTGTGAACATACCTCCTAAACAAGTTTTAGCTTTTCTTGAAGAAATACCCCTAAACAAGGATTTACGTGCAATTTTACTCTAAATTGTACCCCCAAAATTTGAATTTATTTCTTCCGACTTGAAAACGCCCCTTACGTTATGTTTTTGTGTAAAAAAAATCAACTTGAAATAGGTTTATGGATACAGGTCAAGCGGGTTAGCGCAGTGGTATTTCCCTTGCTTTGTACCAACGAGTCCTGGGTTCGATTCCCAGTTCCAGCGCTGTATGTGCATTTGGTTTTCTGTCAATGCTCGCTTCTGCAGGTTCTTCTCCGGTACTTGGTCTTCCTCCTGCTTTCAAAACCATGAAGAGAATTTATGACCATATTTGTAAAAAATGGCGATCAGATATATTTCGTATTATGCCACTGAGTGCATTGAGACTCTTTATATATTCTTGTTATTTTGATGGAAATTAATAAATATGAATATAAATGAATATATCCTGTCACTGCATCGGAATGTTGCAATTCAAATTTATAGGGATGCATAGTATTATATAGAGTAAACATTCATCAAAAGAGGTTTTTGTTGATTTTTGTGGAATAAAGCTGAAAACTTAATAATGAAAATAGCTAAATAAATGGTTTGATAATGAAGATTGGCATTGGTATATCGCCTACTCACATGCAACTATTAGGCAAAAATAACTTGAGAGCATCATAAAAAAATTTCAGGCCTTATACAAATCTTATTTGATGGATTCTTTACAAATGACATGTAAAGAATAACTATTATTGATGTTTCCACTCAAGGTTAAAGATGGTTTACATTAGCAAATGGTATTTATAACCAAATGCTGATATACGAAACCAGGCATGACTGCCACGACAGGTGCAAATGCAAGTGAGCAGCTAATAACCTCTGATTCATTCTGGTAAATACAAGGTTTGCAATATTCCTTTTGAATTTATGAAAATAACAAATGAATTGCATGTTTTATACTTAAGACCTTTTGCCTTAGTTGAATGCATTTTGAGTGTATTACATATGAATAACACTCATATATTAATAATTGCTCAACCTTCATAAATTGTATTAGCTGTCTATTTATTAAGTACATGGGATTAAATACAAGAAATTGTGTTTAAAAGGTTAAACCATATAAAGTCTGCAATTTTTTGTTTTGTTTTGTTTTTCAAAAAAGTCATTTAGAATGAGCCGGATTTTTTTCAGCCACAATTTAGATAATATTTTGTAAATTTGTTATTTGGTTCAGCATCAGTATGATATTAGGAAATATCTCTTGCTCAGTGTCAAATGCATTTTTCCTGATATTTCAGCCAATTTTAACCTTCAGAAAAAAGGACAAGCTTACTTGCTCATGAAAAACAGGATTCAGAAATTTGAATAAATATATCATCAAACATACCTCAGTTAGGATTGGTGTCAAAACATAAATGAAGCACTGACCTTCATTGATGTTGATTTTTTCATTTGTAATCGAATTGAACATTGCCTTCAAGGCTTGTGCATCAGAAGTTTGTCTACCTTTTTACCTTGAGTAAAGGCTTTTTGCAAGGCACTTAACCCACGGAAATAGAATTGTACCATCTTTAGATTGACCTGTTCTAACCTGATTTCCTTCCTACAGCAGATGTTTTCTAGTGCTATTTATAAGCAGGGAAAGGTATGATAAATGGAAGACAGATCAAGTTTGACATATAATATTATACACCAATCATAGGAGTGAGCACATAATATTGTAGGTTACTATCAAACAATTGGCCCAAATGAATCGCTTGTAATGTCATTGTGATGGGGGCACCCTGTTTGTAGAATCTTTGATATAGTATTGCATTAATGATCAAGGATTGCAAACTGTTGTAGAAAATACAATCAATGCAGAAAATCTCATAATTTATTGTTACATTTTATCTGACTGATTTATTGTATTGCAACCAAAAGGAAACAGATGTAGCAGAACATATTTATGTAAAAAACTGATTAAAAACAAAGTAAGCCAAATTCTTAAGTACATATGAGTGGTGCTCTGGCAAAATGAGCGGAAAGTCGCGATTGAAGATTTTGAATAAATGGCTGCTAAAGTAAAAATATGGTGAAAAGATCAAATTTCGTTCTTTGACATAAAACGCATTAGTTCATAATGGTTAATATATACTTCACGTTTTGAAGGTCAATTATGCCGGGAAGTGCAATTATTCACGGGTAATTGATTGCCTATTGCTATAATACACTATAGAAATCAGTAACTTCAGAATCGATTTGCGACAATTTGTTACTGCCAGATTTTGAGTGGACTGTCTTATATTTCGATCTCTAAATGAAAATCGTAGAAAGAAAGCATGACATATTGTATATCATTGGAAAGCTGCGATGATAGAAAAATCGCGACTTTCCGCTCATTATGCCAGAGCACCACACATATTGTCTACAGTCAATCCAAAATTTGAATTGCAATGCCAATGGGAAACAAAACAAACCATCTTGATATAACAGTACCTTGTTTGTAAGCTGGGATGGATATCTATGGTAGAGTTGAGCCCTGGAAAGCGATGCACACTCATGTACATGCCAGGCTTAATTGTATTGTCCTCCACAATTATTCTCTTCTGCTTGAATAATAGGAAGCCGCAATTAAATATAAAGGTTGAATTTGTAAATAAGAGTGTGAAATTCACACCAAATTGTCAATTCAATCTACTGTCCAGGAGAGTCTGCATTCTAATATCAATTGGAAATTATCATAAAACAGTCACCTGTTCTGTATCAGTCTATAAAAGCAAAACTCTTTGTGTGTGGGGGGAGGGTAGTGTTGTCTTTCCTTTATAACAGAAAAAAAAACCATGTGAGTGGATTTAGATATAAAACGTTTTTTTGGTTTTATTGTTTCCTTTGTAAACATTCCTTCCTCACAAATATTTTGAACATAAATTGTGCTTTCATTGGTAAAGGAGACTAATTACAAATACATCCCCAAGGTGTTGAACCTTGGACCTCTGGTTTGCAAATCCGTAGCAGCCATTTGGTCACAGGAGTTTCATGGCAAGCGTTCACTAGCTTCTTGATTAAACCATTTAAATGGAATTTCTTCTCTTCTCTTTGCCTAAAGCATAATAAAGGATCTTCTTCAGCAATTAATCTTGCTTAAGGGCTCTGTGACATATCACTGTGTAGATCCCAAACGTACAAATAACGTTTAAGATTCCCATACTTCACGTGTGCCAAACATACAACCACAGTACGGAAAACAAATCAAACACATAAATAATGGACACAACTGTATGGATAATGTATTGAAAGACCTTCTAAAAGACACAGGACAAACAACAATGTTTGGAACGTTTGGCTCTATACGGTAATATGTGACAAAGTCTTAATCCCATCCTCTTATTGATTTAGTTTAGGGCTTCATTTACCTCAAATCAATTGAAGATGGATAAGAATGCAACACTTTTCCAAGTATATTGATAAAGTGAAAGTGGTTTGGTTGGATGGGGATGGTACGGTGGTATTGTGGTGATAGGGTTGGGAGGGATGATGGTAGTGATGGTGGTGGAAAAAATGTCCTGGAATTGTCATTTTTTAGTCTGACAAGGGGTGTGTTCTTTATCTTTTGTGGTTTTTAGTCTTTTACACAAGTTGCTTTTAGCCATGCAAATGAAGGATTGTAGGTATCATCCTGTGTTTACAAACAGAACATTGCTTGTAAACATATTGGTTAAATGGTTTGGGTTGACATTTTCTTTTAATACAGAAAGTGTCAAAGGCTCTTATGATGTTTCCAAGTTGTTTTATGTTTACATCTTCAAAATGACATGACAAACATAAATGTTGTATAATGCTTTGAAAGATCCACTTTACTATCATGACTATAAATCCTGCAAGCTTTAAGTAAATATAGGGCAAGAGAAACTGACACGCTAACAAGCCTTACAGGAGCTCATGTCACTTGCAATAGACATGACTGAAATGAGTAGAAAGAGACAACATGTGAGGCTTAGTTACCTAGTGAATTGGTTCAAAACTGGAGACATTTAAAGGTTAAGATATGCTACATTTACATGTCTTTGTATGTTTTTTTTTTGTTAAATTGGGATTCAGAAACAAAGTATGTGATGGAGTATTGTATATGATATCATCAATACAACTACAACATGGCACAATTATATGAAATGTGAAAAATTATTAACTTCCAAGCTGTTTATTTAAACTGTTTTTAATTCTTTCGCTCCGGAATAAAAATTTCAGAAACGCGGTCTATTTGGACAGAAAGCCGCTCAGAGCGCCACGGGGTATTCACTTATGTTGCTGTAGAATGCCAACCTTTGTCTTTTTGCCAAAATTGATGATAGATACCCCTTTGTATCAGGCAGTTAAGGGTAAAGTTTAAAAAAAAATTTACAGATATTTTTACAGTGACGCCGGAAATTAATTCTGGCCAATCATGCACGCTTTCTCGAGCCATTGTGAACGGCTTTCCGGAGTGAAAGAGTGTAGAAATGCCTACCAAATCATCTACTACATACAGGGCTGACATGTATGTAAAGTACTAAGTAACATTTTAGGTATGATAGAAATTTGTAACAAATCCCAAATATTACTCTAAACTAAAGCTTCCGCTACCAAAGCTGTTGACTTAGTCACAAATGTCTTAAAATGTCAATGTCACCACCTTTGTGTAAAGGAATATCTTTTTACGTCTTTCCATTTTGAGGGACTCCAAGTTGTCAATTTCAGGTTTATGGATAACCATTAAGTCACTGTTTGGTTGACAATCTGAAAATTACAATTATAATTGTGGTTGGATTTTTTTTCAAGACTTGTTTGTCTTATTTCATATGAGGCTAGCAGATAGTCCTTTAGTCAAAGATTTCTTCATCTAAATTATTTATGTAATTGCAAAAAAATTATCCACTACTTAACTTAATTCACTTGGTCTATATTCTTTCTGAATTGGTAATGTACTTTAACAAACTTGATTATTCAATTAGCACAAGTTTTCATAGCGAGTGAATATACCATCAGATGACCTTGAAAATTTAAACAGACATTTTAATTGCCTACTGCTTAAGACTTCTTAGAAAATCTACTTATACACTTATACAGAAACATTATGCTTGGCCTTGCTGTGTATTGCTGTGAAGTAAAGCAACTCTCTAGGGATAGAAAAGATTATCATTTTGTATTTGTTATCTTCTTTATATTGAAATACTATACTCAATTAAGAACCTGGAAACAAAACTTTAAGATGGTCTTCTGATAACATTTCGAAAACAGGCACAAATTTGAGTATCTGATTGCAATAGATGATCTAGAGTGATTACATGTTAGGATTGTTTACATGGTGAGTTAGCTGTGGAGCTTATACAATCATGATAATATTATATCTTGCAATACAATGGATTATGAATAGATCCATCCCAGCTCTAATCGGGGTTAGATAAACATGGCCAATATTTTTTCATATCCAATAACTCTCAGGTTAACACATAGTTAAGATGTTTAGAAAAATACAGTATTCATAATCTAAAAACCTTAGCAAATGTAGAAGAAGGAAAAAGGAAGAAAGATTATGCAATGCTCTCTAAATCAATAAATGAACTGTATATTAAACAGACTAGTGTTGCCAATCAATCATCCTGGCATTTTATGAGATGAATTAACTCTTTCAAAATGAGATATGAGATTCTGTTGTGCAGGGATTAGAGCCCTTGCCTCATTATCTTGCTTCCATATCCAATTACTCATCTACAATAGGATTAACAACAGTAACATAAAGGAAATATGCTTGGAAAATAGATAGACGTACCTATAAACAGCACTGAATGACAGGCAGTAGACATATTGGATTAAACATTACTTATCTCAATAGGTATCTTGTGGATGCACATGAATCTTTGATTAGAATTTTGAATCTGCAATATGAAAGTTTTGGGCATAACGCATGCATGATCATGATTATTTGTTTCCTTGGACAATACTTGGGAAACATTTTGTAAAGAAACATACAAATCCTCATCACATTATCTGATCTTCTGTCAGCTACATGTATGACCCAGCAATCAAGAAAATTTCTTTACGTCTCTCATGTGACTATTCTACACTGTCACGGATCAACAAATAGACAGAAGATCAGACAACCTGATGATGCTCCTTGGATGAGGAGCGATACTGAAGTCATCAAAAATAAGTAAGTCCAGTTGACCAGATTTAACATATTATCTCGCTCTCTTGAGGATATTTTTTCTAGACTTTTATATTAAGGCCTCTATTTCTCTATTTTACAGAATCTAAATTTCTTTTGTCAATTTTTCTATTTTACATGTAAAAAGTAGATATTACATAGTACTTGCATGATTTGTGCATGAAAATAATGTTTGACCCTGGCCTATGCTTGCACACTTGAATTGATCAGGAACTTTTAGGTTGTCTATTGATCTTTTGCTTGGCTTAGTTCATAGGATGTCTATACTGCCCTACCATGACAAAAGGACCCAAGCGACATTTTGATAGTTCTGAGATATGGCCATTTATATGTTTTTGTTTCAGCCGCCAAAGGTAATAAAACACAATTATTTCTTGTTTGGTGATATAAATAGAGCAATACCACATTTATAAGGTAACATAAATGATTTTATATAATATCAATTTTTTACGGTCAAAATGTCAGTTGGGTCCACATATCCCACAGTAGTTTTATGCACTTGGTTCCTTTTGTCATGGTTTTTATTCAGCTTCCAATTATCACAAACTCTCACTGAATTCATAATACAAACAAGGCAGTGCTGTTTCTGTGCAGTAAGTTACCCATCACTTACCCAAAACAATGATCTGATATAGGCCACGTAAGTTAATACAAGAACTTGAGGTTTATATTTAAGAAGATTGGGTACTATGCAAAAAGACCCAACTACCAAATGGGTAGTTGGGTCCTTTTGTCATGGTTTTTTGGCACTGAAAGTGCAGTTAGGTCTTTTTGTCATGCTAATTACTCGGCAATTAAAAGGTTATCAACATCTTTTTAAGGTTAAACATGTATAAAATGAAGCACTCTTTTCATCCAACTATATAACTCAATTTCCGAAAAAATGTCACTTGGTTCCTTTTGTCGTGGTAGGGCAGTATAATATATAAGAATAAGATATTAGCAAAAAACAACCCTGTGCCTTTACAGCCGCGGATACAGGGGGTGGGCGGAAGGGGCAGGCGCCCCCTGTAAAATTGGCAAAATCCTGCAAAATCAGCCTAATTTGGTCAATATTTTGTTATAAAAGCTGAAAAACACACTCTCTGCCCCCCGTAAAATTCAGATCCTAGATCCGCGACTGCATCACAAAAGAAATGGAGGCATTATCTTATATATAATAGCTATATCTTCTTTTGGTATATAATAGATAATCTGTTTTTGATACCATAACCCAAAGGTATCTGCTTTTAGCTTCTTATGACCTAGCGTTGGCCTTCGGCCTCCCTTGCGGAACATATTTGTCAACCATGTAATGTAACCAAGTCTATATATGTTTGTATAAAAATATATAATAATATTCATGCCTTCGTATTGGAAAATTGCAGTCCATTGTAGGAATAATATATCAGAATTCTTAATTTCATAATTTATTGTTAAACAATCTTAAGTAGAATTCTTCAGCACATATTGTCTACAATCAATACAATTAATTTATAATCGCAATTGCCAGTAGGAAGCAAAACAAAATACCTTGATATACCATACCTTGTTTGTAAGCTAGGATGGATATATATGGCAGAGTTGAGCCCTGGAAAGCCAACAGTTAATGTAAGTGATGCACACTCATGTACAGCCAGCCTTAATTGTATTGTCCTCTACAATTATTCTCTCCTGCTTGAATAATAGGAAGCTGCAATTAAATATAAAGGTTAAATTTGTAAATTAGAGCGTGAAATTCACACCAAACAGTCAATTCAATCTACTTTCTAGAAGTCCATATTCTAATAGAAATTGGAAATTGCTATAAAACAGTTACTTGTTTGGTTTTTATATCAATAGCCAAGCTCTGTGTTTTTGTGTTTACAATTTGTATAAACATGTTGCTTGCATTTTCCAAGAATGACAACCAACATATGAGTAAGTTTAGAGAAAAAAAGTAAAGAAAAAATGTCCATTAAAGATAATGATAAAGACTAATTGCAAAAGTATCCCTTAGGTGTTAAACCAAGGACCTTTGGTTTGCTTATTTGGCCATAGGAGCTTCATGATTAATTGTCCACTTCATGATTAAAAGGCAACCATTTAAATTAAATTTCTTCTAGCCTGAGACATAACACAAGATTTTCTTCAGCAATTAATCTTGCTGAAAACCCATCACCTATTTTAGGATACCTGGTAAATCGGTAATTTATTTGAAGTAAATTAACACTTTTCCATAAGGTGTTTTAGAATCCCGTTAGTGCACAACGGGGGGGTTCCATATTGACCCTGGATTTTGATCGCTTTAAAGATAATTTTCTCCATATTATTTTTGTTTAAAACTGTACACAGTAATACACCAACTCAATTAAATTCATATGAAACCAAGAAATTAAAAATCCGCCATTCCATTTCAAAATGGCGGCAAAATTTCTCATTCGTGTCAAATCTGCTTTCCCAAAGGAATTTTTCAATGGAAATTGGCTCATAATAGCAGATTGAAAATTTTAAAAAGTTTTTTCATTTCGGTTTTAGGGACAAAACAAAATTTGAACAGCGCCATCATTTTACCAGTTTATGCTAATTATCTCAAAAACGACTCGACCGATTTGAATTTTTTTACTCCAAAACATGCACAACCCCTACCTTGACAATTACATAAAACAGCTTTATTGGGTTATGTTTTGTTTTTGCACTTCACGCGAAAAACAAAATATATACAATTAAACCGAAGTAGACATAAAATTTAGCCAAATTAGTTTTTATTAAGGAGTCAAAATGACAAGACAAACACATATGCTATAATATTTTTGGAAAGATTCACTTTATTGTAACTCCACTAAGCTATAACTGAATAAAGGGCAAGAGAAACTGACACGCTAACAAGCCTTACAGGAGCTCATGTCACTTGCAATAGACATGATTGAAATGAGAAGAAAAAGATAACATGAGATGCTTGGTTACCTAGTGAATTGGTTCAAAACAAGAGACATTTAAAGGTTAAAATATGCTATTTATGTTTGCATGTTGCATTTTGTTGAATTTGAAGTCAGAGATACATTATGTAGTAGAGATACTATTGATACATTAGAATGCAATATGGTCAACTATTTATATTAAATCCTAAAAAATATTAATTAACATGTGATTTCCAGGCTATTTATCTAAACTTAAAGAATTATCTACCAAATTATATACTGCAAACAAGCCTGACTACATATATGTAAAAATACTCAATAACTTTGGTAGGTGTAATAGATTATGTGTGACAAATCCTAAATACTACAACTTTGCCATCTTGGCTGATGGCTTCGTTACAATAATGTCCTGTTTTACTTCTTCGACACACAAGATCTATTACACCTTATCTATGTATAATCCTACAAATCTGCACCTTAAAGCAATACCATAAAATTTTGATCAAAAATGGTTTATATTAAAAACAGCATAAAATGGAGGAATGTGACTATCTTAAAGTGTTTTCAAGTGTGTTTTGTTTAAAAAAATTATTTTGACAACAAAAAATGGATAAAAAGCACATGCATGCTTTACTATACTATTAAATACATGTGGAATTAAATTCAGGATCCCGAATTTAATTCAACAAATGACCATAACAGAAAAAGTAAGCATCTTTGAGCCAAATCATTTGGAGGATATTCATATCTACCAAAAACAAACCCAATAAGCCCAATAAATCAAAAGTCATGGGTGACAGAGGGGCTTCATTTTTAACACCTTATAGTATTGCTTTAAGTATATTCTACTTATTCAATATACTTTCCAAGAGGGTCCATACTGGATTCAATACCAAACAATTGTGCTTGTAAGCTCCACACTCCAAAGATAATTTTAAAAGTCATGCATTATTTAAAAATGTGTTGTACATTTTGAATGGCAATAAACATGTTCCAGATGTTCCAATTTTGATTCTCGTTAATGATTTCTGTCTGCTGACAATATATTATTGATATTTTGTTGCATTCAAAAGCTAAGTATTTTATTGACAATTTAATGAAAGAAAATAAGGCAATATATAGTTAAATCCTCTTCAGCACTCTGGCTCTAATTACAAACTAAACAGCGAATGTGTATCCAATATTAAATGAAGACTGATCTAACATAATATTTTATCCTACCCTTGATTTCTGTGAATCTTGTTTTATATGTAAAATAAAAACACACCATAAAATCCCAAGAAGATGCATATTCCTTGTTTTTTCATTCACTATTATTTTATCAAGATGGATATATAAATATTTTGCAGCACTAAGGTACTACTAGTTATGAATATTTCATTTCTTACAGCAATACAGAAACATATTTATTAGCTATATTTTTTATTCATGGAGTGATAAAATATATTAATACATAATGATAATAATCTGAAGGCAACTGTCTTCTCAATGTTATCAGACTTCTTAGTTGTTACAAACATGTGTGCATTTTTATTTTAGCAGAAGACCTGAATGAATCTTCAATTGTTGACATATATGTTGTCCATGGACTGATCTGTAATGTATTACAAAAATACTAAGCCCTTAATTTTCTGATGATTGACCTCCAAGTTTACAGATTTATTTTATATTTCTGATCATCTTCTTGAATTAAAACTTTACTTGTGTTTTGTAAGTAAGCACAACGATTGTGAATCTGTCCAAAAATCAATGTTGGCAAATTTCGACCTTGGCATGTATTTTCACCTGTAGTGCAAAATGAGGTTTGCTGCATTTATGGCTTGTATGAGATGGGCGCTCACACAAAAGGTAAAAATTTCATATCTTTGTAATTTAGATTCATTTAAAATCATAAGTACAGTTTTGGATTCACTATATGGGACTTGATACTATTAGGTGTCCCATATATGGTTATCTGTAGATAATAATTGTTTGGCAAACTAAAAACTCAAGCAGTTGGGGCAATTATAATTTGCATAATATATATAATACTTGTATTCCTTTTCTAGATGACAACAGATCCTTGATTTCTTATCTTCTCAACAGTATCAATTTCTTTCCTAAAATATGTAATTTTATCGAGATTATCATAATTCAGAAAATTGAAAAACAATATTTCATTTACTGTCTGCAAGAATACAAATAAACATTAAGTAAATATCAGCACACAAATGAAACATGTGTTTGTCTACATACAAAATCATGATGTCTATGATAAGAACAACATGGAGTTGGTACACCACCATCCATTACATGTGATTCTCAGAACAACTGAAGCTGATGTTTGTGACTGTTTAGATCATATAAATCCTATGTGAATTAATCAAGTATCCAAACTAAGTCGGTTCATTTTGTCAGGCTTTCTTTCTTGATTGATGAGTTTATTCAGTGTTAGTGAAGCACACAGGACCATGGTGGCTGAGGGCAAGATAAACATTGGAACATCATGCAAACTATATAGATATTACGAGACTTGGAAGAACTTATGACCAGCAGAAATGCTAATTGTGTTATTCATTGCATTTTTAAGTAATGTTCAATTTAACTCTCCTGCTGTTGTTTTTCAGTGATTTTAAACTGCCCAACTATAAAATCAATTGCAATAGTAGTTCAGAATAATTCACACACTCTGCGTGTCACCTAGCAAATCAGAATGCAAGAATACAAAGTATGTGGAGTGCAGTGAAAATTCACAATGCACTGGGCTCGTTCCAGTTTGCATGGCGGACGTTTAGTGCGTAAGAATGTTTCATTGTTTTTGTTGGGTGATGATTTATTTAGTTTAGAAACGTTTTGGACTTTGATGGTAATATAAATGCCTTATTTCATTTCAAAAAAGATACAGCATTATTTTTCTGTCGTGTATGAATTAGATTAATGAATTTGCATTCCATTTTGCTCGTAAAATGAGACAAAATCAATTATTAATCTGTAAGTAATGGACATTATATGACAGAGAAATTAGTTTTTGAATATCTAAAAAGTCAAGGTATGATTGAAAATCTGAAAATTTGAGATAGGAGAGTTTAAACAACCATGTGATTGTTTTTCTTTCAAAATGTTTTGTTTTGTTTCTTACAACGTTAACAGATGAAACCATAAATAAAAATACTCAGTGTTTTAATTAATGCATTCAACTAGTATCCATTGATCTTTTTTGTTCTGTATGCAAAATGTACTGTAACACACTTGATTGTTTAGTTAAATTTAGTATCATAAACTTAAATTAAACCTCAAGGTGTCCTAGACATAAGATGACCTTGGAATTTTTTACAGACCTTTTAATTGATTAACTGCTTACATATTCTTAAAAAGTCTACTTATAAACAGAAACATTCTGCCTTGCCTTACTGTGATTTTGCTTAAGTAAAGTGGCATCCAACATGTTCCACTGCCAAGAACTCTAGGGTTAGCTCTGAGTTTTACCATACGTTTGCTCAAGGATATAGTCAGTGTTTGTAGCACCTTGTTGTTCCTTGAATTAGCCCTGAAATTCTGTCCACTTGTTTATCTTGAAATTGTGCCATTTTGATAAGCTGAAATAACTTTTATCATTAAAAAAAGTAGTGTACCTTATATGTGACCGTCCAGCTCAAAACAGCAGTAAATGCCAGCTCTTGTCAATTTCACTTTTTTACTCATTTGCAAAGACCATGCTTTAAGGATTAAAATGACACCTTAATGAACTTCACACGAGTTCCAGAGGTCAAGTTATGGTCCGTTAAAGGTTGTCAGGGAGTAAAACGTATAACTGAGATAAATGCGTTCAAAGATTAGTAAGCCGGATATTTTCTGTTGATCGTCTTAAGCATATGCCAATTTATTTCACCTTTCCTATCATTTTCTTGAAATGAAACTTTGCTGGTATTTTGTAGTAAGCATTATGATTGTGAATCTGTCAAAAAATCAATTTCGGCAAATTATGACCTTGACATGTATTTTCACCTGTAGCGCAAAATAAAGGTTCATTAAGGTGTCATTTTAATCCTTTGATTATGTCAGCAATATCATTTTTGTGTGTTTTTTATCTTTATATGTTGTAATGTATATGATATTGAAATAAAACAGAAAAAATGAAGTTTCTGGCATTTACTGCTCATACGGGCTGGAAGGTCACATATAATAAGACATAAGACATAATTTATTTTCTTTCCACATTACATGTAAATACAGTTTGTACAAAATTATAAACATTATGGCACATTAACTAAATATAAACATTGTGGAAGAGAGCAAGAAAATAAGCCAAAGGCCTGTCAAGTTCTTGTCTCCAGTACAGAATAATATGAGAATAATAAATATAAAATTACATGTAGGCTTGCCTTCCTCCCAAACCACAATTCGATAGCCAAAGAGTGGAGTGGGAAGACCCATTATTGTTAATAAGTCAATCTACACGGTTTTTACTTTTTTTATCTTTTTTAATCTATCTAAAGTTCTCCTGCTGTTCAGATGATGCATGTTCATAAATGAACAAATTGATCCAAATGTGCATTGTGAGTTCAGAGGTTTAGAGAACACAATATTTGTCAAGGTAAAGGTAAATTAAATTGAACAGAGCTCATGCTAATGGCCTTAGTGCCCATCATCATTTATTTAATAGCATTTGGGCCAGACTCCAATATACTGTGCGTGTTTGTGGAAGTGGGGGTACACCACCCTTCCTGTACAAACAAGTCTGATGCACATTGCCAGTACTTTTTACGTACCGCTACCCATTTCTGTCACAAGGGTGGGGAAGAACATTGCAGATCAAGAATCTCGCTCGAGGGCATAACACTATGGTAGCCATGCCATGGCTTAAACCCATAACCTCTCAATCATGAGGACGTTCTTTAACTACTACACTACAGCCCTTAACAAATTTGTCAAAATAATTACTTATGGCAAGGGAAATTTGATCTGCTTGGATGGGCCACATTGCAGATGAAAGATTCATAGTGTCATGTGGATTTAGATGATATTGAAATAGTCTAGTGCAACAGTCATTTCATCTTGGCATGATTAACCTTGCAAAATATCTATAAAAATATGCAGTTTTTATCTGTACAGTGCCTAAAATACCCAAAGTGCAATCTATATAGATATACGAGGGTTATCATTAAGTTTTAAACTTTACCCAGAAGACTTAAAACCAGGAACATAATTTTATTATAATATAAGGTGGGTGCTTGATGTATCTTTACATAGTCACTTGTGCAAAGTAACACATTTCTACCACTTTAAACTGACTGTTCACATACTTTTATTGTAGAGATCTTTTCTCTAAACTATTTACAGGCATGAGAATCTTCCTGTTTAAATAGGAATTCCTGTTTGTTTGTTTTGCCAAATGTATGTGTTTGTACTGTTTTTTTAACGAGTTTTCCTGTTTTTCCACATTTTTCCTGTTTTTTCATGGAATTTCATTCTTATGCCTGTATTTATGAGACCATTTTAGCACCATAATATACATTTAAGAACAAGTGACTGTTTTGACAAAATTTCATTGATACAACTCCTGCTCTTCTGGGTAAAGTTTTTGATATCCCCTTGTATGAAGAGTGATGAATCAAATTAACTCTTTCAATTGTGATTCAATGATACCGTTTGTGCAGAGGTAAGAGCTCCATATTACCCTGTGGCACCCATATCAACTTGCCAATCTTTTTATAACAGTTACATATAAGATGATATCAAATGTTTACATCCTTTGAGAATATAACTAAACTGTTTATAAACAGCACAGGATAACAGGCAGCAGTCATATCGGATTAAATATTAATCATGGCAGTAGATATCTTGTGGAGTACAACATGAAGAGATTGGTTTCAAATATGAGCCCACTACATGCTTACAGGCTGTATTTAGGGTAAAACACTTCATCTTAATTGGTGCATGTGAGCAAAATTTATGAAAATGTTTTATAAAATTTTCTTATCATAGGCAGCTCATAACATATTTTCTCGCAAGAACTTCCTGTGACCAATTTAATTTAAGGTGCAATTCATGATTCTAATGTGACAATAACCTCACCTCTTTTCTAGCTAAATGAAAAGAAGAGTACAACATAAATGTATGATGAAAATTTCACATGATTCCGACCATTGGTTTACAAATTAATGAGTTTTTCATTATTTTGAAAATCTCCACAAACCACTGTTTTGTAATTACTGTCGGGGGCCAGACAGTAATTAGAAAATGACACATTTTCTCAATTTTCTCCAAAATGCAAGCACATTTGAAAGAATTGTTTAGAGATCATAATATAACCCAGTCAAGGATTCGTCTTAGCTACAAAACTCAATTTTGAAAGCTGTGACCTTGAGGATGAAAAGTGGATCATGAATTTCCCCTTTAACTAGCTTAACAAGGAGACTGAGGCTTTGTACCTCAGTTAAGACATTCATCAAGAAACCCAATAGTTTGCTCAGTCTATGCCAGTGGAAATAGATAAGGGCTCAGTCCAAGCTGAGCAAGAATTATCATCCATCATCAGTGGTGTAACCAGAGTTGTTGCACCTGGTGCATAAAGTACCACCAATATTTCATTTGTTGGTCGCTGAACACCCCTGTCAATAAATCTTTCAATTGTGCCGGTGATGATGTTGATTTGGTTATTGTTATTGAAAAGGAGATAAATGTAATATCATAACAGAAAACGATAAGAATCTTATTTTTTTTGCCCCTGTCAATTTTTGAAGGCTACAATGAAAAAACTGGGTGTACCTTTTGAGTCTCGTAAATCTGTTGTTTGTTAAAGGTACATGATCCGATTTTTCAAATTTTAGTTTGCACTGTCATATGAAAGATCGCCACTTAATGTATTCCAATTTCAAATTTCAGTTAAATCGGAACAACCATTTTTGATTTTATGAGCAATATTGTATTTTCCACTTGCCTATACTTAACTGTGTCAGTAATTTTATGGTTACCATTATTTAACACATTTTTACTTATATCTCCGAAACACAGCACATTTCAGCCATAAAATTTCACATGGGTAATGAGAAAAATATGAGAAATATATTGGTACCAAAATCTCAGAAAGCGTGACAAAATGCTTACCCAATCGGACAGGGTTCCTTTAAAACCAAAAAGTGTGCACCGCCAATATTGAAAGTCTGGATATGCCACTGCCATGATAAAATAAAGCATAGTATACATTTAAATATTACTTCTTTCTGTACTGGCCATATACGAGTAGCAAATATTTTGTTCCTGCTAGAGAGTAGAAAGAAAATTCTCATGTTGCATTTTTAGGAGTAAATTTACAGGTGTACAAACAGTTATGAAACGACTGACCTCGATAAACCAATTGTAAACCAATTGCTTGTTCAATATCAATATACATCAGCCTTGTCTAGGAGCAAAATATCTATATATGACAAATGTAGATGTAAACAGTGATGAAACATTTATAAGATTTTGTTAAAAGATAAATATATAGTTTTGTATAGGTCATTCTTAGACATTTTTTTTTGCCTGTAGCATCAATTTGGCTCAAGATATGCACATCAAACTTCACATTTGCTATCTGTAGGTGATGACCTTTCATTCCAACATGAAAAAGTATTTGTTAAATTTTCACAAGATCTAAATACCTACCTTTAAGTCTTTCAAATTAAGATTTATTGCGATGTGGTTGCAATGGGTTAGAGCTCCAAATTGGCTCAAATTACCTCGCTTCACCATCCAATTACCATGTATGATAGGATTTACAGCAGTAACATATGGGATGATATCAACTGTTTACATCCTTTGGGAAAATAACTCAACTTTCATATAAACAGCACTGGATGAGCAGCAGCAGTCATATCACATTATAATCTCATGTCTTGTGGTATCGCACATGAATCGGTGGTGTGCAAATTGGAGTTCAACACATGCCTGCAGGTTGTATTCTTTGCCATAAGGCCTGACCCATATTTATAGAGCACTTTACAAAGAAAACAGTACTTTACATGTTGAACATAAAACAAAATAATTAGATACAAATACAAGGAATAATTCATTGGTAGATCACCAGCGTAGTCATCTTCGGAGCCATCATTTCACCCGTTTTAAGATGAGCACCCCATTGTAGTTCTCTTGGAAGATTGTATCTCTTTAATTGGAAAAGCACCTTGAATTGCAGAACAGGTTTTGATGCTCTCGAGGTCCAAAAATTTATTGACTATTTAACCTTTATAGTAGAAAAGAAGATTAAAAAAATCTCACAAATTTAGCTGATGTTTTCTGAGCTGATATAGTAGAAAAAACATTGGAATTCATTGAAAACAAGCACACTCAAAGAAGGCATAGAAGTTATAAGTCTGAATTTCCAACATTTCTCAGGAAAACTACTCATATCTTAGGGGATGGAGAGCAATTGATTCTTGGAATAGCTCAATACTTCAGGAAACTGTTTTATGAAAAAAACATTAAAGTTCTTCTCAAAGAAAAGAATCGGCTCATGTCAGTGAATCAAGCCTTTGGACATTAACGTATTAAATTGTGTTTATTCTCACAAGAAGTTGGGATAATTATTAAGAACAATTTACTTCATCCATATTTTCTCAATAAATGGGTGATTCCAGTTATATGGACATCGAAGTGTGACATTAGTACCCAAAATACAAACTGGTGATATTTTTGTAAAACAGTCACTAAACAGTGAATAAACATCTATATTTTCCAAAAAAAACTGATTTTTTCCAAATAAATACCATAATTCTGGGCAAGGCATAATCAAGTCATCAACCATCTCAAAAGTTTCGCGTGTAAATCGGGACACCAAACTGAAAGTGTTTTAATGTCAAATATGCTATAACTGATTACAACCAATTTAAGTTTTAATCAGTATAGTACTTACATTTTGGACTATAACAACATAAGATACCTTTCAACAACCTAACATTTATAATTATATGGTAATACGCATCGATATTTTGTATATTTTACCCCCAAATTAGCACTTTTTCACTGATTGCGTTAAAAAGTTTTTGCATATATCCAAAGAGATTTGAAACCCCCTCACAAATCACTTTATTTACTTTGCAGGAACCAACTCAATATTTAAATAAGCAAGTTAATTGTGAGAGATGCATAAAATAGCTCATGGGGTCGGGTAACATGACAGGTTTCCTATGTAAACGGGACACCAAAACTTGGCGTCCCATTTACATAGGAAACCTGTATCAAAGCTACTGTGTAAGAGTAAATTAATGCATTTGAAAGCATTATAAGTCAATTGGAGGCTATACATTAAACTAAAAGACACATTATGCAACTTGCTTGTGTAATTAAAGGTGCCCTTGGATGTCTCAGTTGGGCAGGGTGATTTCGCGTGTAAATGGGACACCAAAATGCAAAGTGACCAATTCAGGATTGTTTTGTATACAATCTACTCATATTGTAGAGGAATGATTTAAAACATTTCTTTCAGTCAATACCAATAGTAGGTAAAAACACTGAATTTGATACAAATTCTTTCTGTATTTTACTTAGTTGGGCACTGTGGTTTCGCGTGTAAATGAGACACCAAAATACCAAGTGATCAATTCACACCCACTAAAAAGCAATTAATTTTTTATATCAATAACAATGATAATTAAAAACAATCCTGAATGTGACATTTGTAAATTCTACCCAAGTATAACTTGAGCATTATTTGATATAGATAATACAAAGGCCATAATTTTCAAAAGATTTGAACAAGAAATTAAGTTGAATCCAAAATACATTTTCTTTTAAGTCACAATGAAATATTTATATATTTTTTGAACTTTGCATGTCAGCCTTTTGATAACTTTGGCCAAAGTGATTACATTTTATTCACACGCTGAAGACAGTTCTGAGTGTTCATTGGTTTATTTA
>JXSR01S037767.1:18862-30352 GCA_000969725.1 Ophiothrix spiculata
TTAATACTATAGATTTGTTCGTTCATCTTGGACCAGCCAAAAATGCAGCAAACTTCATTTTGCACTACAGGTGAAGATAATTTATGCAAAAGGTTGTATTTTCAGGAATTTCCGTTTGAGGAGAGTGAGCTCTACTGAGCTACCCTGCTCCCCTAAAATGCTTTATGGGAGCTAATTAATAGAGCACCTTGCATGGTAGTATTAACAACTACATTTCCAGATATCTCCCCTTATTGCTCTCCTATAGAACAGCAGGGGAGCTTTTAATAGAGCCCTGGAAATTTCAAAAGTCCCTGATTTTGCCAAAGTTGGATTTTTGTTAGATTGACAATCTTTATGCTTGTTTCAAAACACCTGCGAAGTTTTATTACAACAAAATTATCGATAACTTTTACTTGTAAGATTTTACTACGTCCGACTTAAATTTGGACTTTATTTGGGAGTTTCATTTTCATGTAACTCAGCCTCATCTAATGTCTCCGTTCGGACCAATGCTAATGCTTGATGTACATCATGAATGAATTTCGTAATGGAGGGATGATATTGTACGAAAAAAAATAAAATGGCAATTTCTATCATACCTTATTCAAATTTTAATGCACTTGGAAGGCTAATTTAAAATCAAAATTTCTACAGGAATTTGTCACCAAATGGCCATTTGAATAGGTTCAGGTGAATGAGAAAACTCAAAGGTACATATTTAAATCCTTAAATTGCATTACGATGCTTACACGAAATATACTGGCTGTGGTCCCGGTACTTACCACAGCCAGAAGTGGTCACTGCTTTCGAGCCTATCTGATAAGTGCACATACCCAATGTCAAAAGAAATGGTAAATTTCATCAAATATACACTGCAATACTCCACAAAAGATATTCATATACCAAATTTACCCATTATAGACAAGACATGTTACCATGGTACCATGTAAACAAACTAAACACAAATTGTTTGATTTCTCTGTTTCGCACAGCGTGTCTTCATAAATTTAGTTCAAAAAGGTTCATTCATGAATATGGTAAAACACATTTCAGGTTTTTTAAATAACCATTAGTATTTTTCATTTTATGCACAAATTACCGTTATATGTGATAGGCTGACCTATACGGCTTGCCTCAGGCTTGAGTGTCTTGAGCAATACGATGCTAACAAGAAAGGGAAATCAAGAGTAGTCGTATTTCACAACCGCTCTCGTTGAGTGTCGAACTGCCGTTGCGCTCCCACTTTTTAGACAGTAATAGAGCCCCACTATGTGGGCGTCGTAAAAAATCATAACATTTAAAAAAAGCACACAGTGGGGCAAGCATCACTACGATACAAGCACAAATGACGGAGGAGACACAACAAAAGCAAAAGCCTGAGGAGTGTTGTACCACCTTTACAAAAATACATGACAAAAACAAAATACACATAAAATAAACAAAGAGCGCACAACAAAACCAGTATTTTAAAAGACGTGGGTTGTAGTAAGCAAACAAAATATGAAAGCTGAATTTAATAAGTTATTATAAGAAGTCGTAGCACAACAAGTAGCGGTCATCATGATCCAAAAAAAAGAACAGTACCGGGGTACATTTCATATTCAGTCTATGAATATAACATTAACTGAGCAGAGAGGATAGATTTCTTTTGAAAATTTGTAGTCACTTTGAGTTTTTTACATTTTGTGGCAGTTGGTTCCAAAGACGTTTTGGCCCAATATTAAATATAGTTTGTGTATTTCGATCAAATAATCATTTTTATTTCTTGTATTATAATTATGATTTAATGAGTGACAAGAAAAAAGCCATCAAATAAATGAGAGAGCAAGTCATATTTGTATAAAATTGTACATAAAAATTGAAACTTCTTTTTTATACATCAATAATATTTAATAATAAGTGTTATCTTTGAACAGCGGTAAAGATCTTTCAAGATACGAACTATTCGATATAATTCTTAGAGCGCATGTTTGGAGCTTGAAGGGGCAATTCATGATCCACTTTTCACCCTCAAGGTCACCTCTATCAAATTTGAGTTTTCTAGCTTATAAGAATCCTCAACTGGTATATGTTATGATCCCCAAACCATTATTTCATATGTGCTTGCGTTTTTGAGAAAAGTGAGAAAATGTGTCATTTTCTAATTATTGTCGGGCCCCGACAGTAATTACAACACAGTAGCCTATGGAGATTTTCAAAATGCTGAAAAGCTTGTAACTTGAAAACTAAAGGTGGGAATCAAGTGAAATTTTCAGTATATATTTATGTTGTACTATTCTTTTTATTTAGCTAGAAAAGAGGCACATCAAAAATCATGAATTGCACCTTTAAACACCCGATTTAGATACATTTTGTTTGCATTTCCCCAAACAAGCAAAACATAGTTCAAATATGGCAATATTAGAGTACAATATAGTTTGTGCAAAGCCGTTTCTGGGAGAAAAACCTTTACCTTATTTAGCACACCGATATTTCTAGCACTCGTTTTACACACATTATCAATTTGTTTTTTCAAGGTTAGACTTTCATCTATTGTTATTCCCAACAATTTGGCTTCATCTACTTGTTGAAGTTTGCATCTGTCAAGGAAAAGTTCACAATCATCTTTAATACCTTATTAGATGTTTGAAATTTGTTTCTAAAGAACATTAAAATTTGTCTTTTTTGCATTAAGTGATAATTTATTTGCCTTCAACCAGTTGCAAACCTCTTTTATTCATCTTATTGCATAAGATGGGAATACATTTATGAGAATAAAAACATGTGACAGTGGTATCACCAAATAAAATCATTTTTAGTAATTCAGATACTAGTGTAACATATATCATTTATAATGTACAAGATAAATAAGGTTGGTCCAAGTATAGATCCTTGGCCCTGGGGACTATTATTGTTTCAAATAAATTTCGGACACGAACTGACAATTTGAACGCAAGCGGCAGCCAACGTGTATGGATACACAAGCTGTGACAAGTACAGCACAGGACATCAGGGAGTACGCAACGCCGTTTCCAATCGGTAATAACAGTACTGCGACATCGCGCACGCTATTGGAGCCATTGCGAATTTGCGCAAATTGCACACGCATTACTCATTTTACTGTGACACAGCAAAGGCTCCGAATTTTCATGTCTGAAAATTATTTGAAACAATACTGTGAGACGCAATAAGTATGAAATCAGCATCATAGACATAGATCTTAGGCCAAGTTAAATAAAATATACTAGTTTCTCGTCCTCGCGCGCATGCGTTTTGACGGCCGCATCAATTTTCATTTTTTTTTTTCAAAATTTTCATCTTTTTTTTTCAAAATGTTCATTTTTTTTCGAAATCCGATTTGGAAGCAAGTTGAAATAAAAATTCTGGCACTTTTTTGAAACAATTTTTTCATTGATTTTTGAAGACCACTGAGCTATCAACAATTTTTAAAATCAAAATTTGGATACAACTAACAATTTTGCAATGAATCCTAGACCTAGACCTATCATCAATAATTTTTTGAAAATGTGAATAGCCTTTTGGAAGCAAAAACATTATCTGCTATGTCGGAAGAAAGTAATTCAAATTTTGGGAACGGTTGGCTGCCTTTTGGAAAAGACCGTCCGCCATCTTGGATCGGCCATTTTTGAAAAAAAATAATAAAAAAAAAAAAACTGCCCTCATCCTCCTTTTTTCAAAAAGTTAGGACGAGAAACTAGTTTTTACTTGGCCTTAAATAGGCTGTGTGGAGCCCTGCTGTGTGATTTTCATTCACTCACATCCATCCAAGCTGTGCTCGTTAAGTTTAAGTTGGTGATGTTGCCTTAGTCTGAGTTTCCAGACCCATACTCCATTTCATTACATATTGGGTCTGGGCTAACAGCCATTGACTTCTGCGAAACGCCGACAAAATTTTGAAATATGAAGCAGATTCACCTCTTGAAGCAACAGATGTATGTGATCACTATCAAATAGCACTCGCTCAAGAAGAATTCATGATCAAATGCTTTCATGTACCAAAAATCGACAAAATTCCAAAGTTGGACTGCCGAATTCAACACACTTGACAGACTTAAGATGGCGTCAAAATGATGTAAACAAACTAAGTTACAAAATCTCTGATTTTTCAAGTCCAAATGTCCCATTAGTCATAGCAATTAATGTTTTAGTTAGTGGAACTAATGCTCTTGCTCTTGTCAAACATCGATGTACGCAACTTGAAGAAAAAAATAGAAAAACCGGGTTGGCCAATTTTTGGCCATTGCGGCGTTGCGGTCAAGGGGCGTTAGACCTAGGTCAGGGCTCTGACACCGGCATTTCGCTGGCACTCGATATCGGCAGTCGTACAATGTAAACAATGCAGAGAAATGGCGACTGACGCACTCATGGGCAAAAAAAGTGGTACCCAGCAGAGCCCATTCTGAACACTGTGAACTGCGCCGTGAACGCTGTCACGGCGCAGAATAGAGCGCAGCCTTTGACATTTCATTCATGGTTGTTTATTTACTACGATGTATTAGAATCACGCAGTGGCACAGCACCAACGCAGATGCGCAACGCGGTAAGTGCTTCAAAAACCAAGATGGCGGCGCGCATATACTGTGTCACTTTATAAATATGTCTGTCATTTCCCAATCTTATATATTCCCTGCCTAGGTATGTTGCCTTGAGAGGAAATTCTACCGACGAGAACAGATACAGATACAGATACATGAATGAACATGATCATGATGCATTGCATGTCCAATGTGTCGAATGCAGACAAGTGAATGAATGCAGCACAGCCAACACAACAGCAGTTGTGAATTTGCAGCGTTCTGCTTGCCATTTCCGCTTGAAATTTCGTAGAACAAATGATAACAAAAATATGGAAGAACTTACCCTTTTTGGATCGAATTGTCCCCCATATTTCAGTTGGGTTGTGCCATCGAAATCACAATTCTACCATTTTTATGACCGCCAGAGCGATGTTATGATGTGAGTAATTAAACCAGGTTTTATTCAAATATGAATATTCATTTCTGTGATGTCAAAAATGATTTTCATTATTAAGGGTACGCAATTATTATTTTATTATTTTTTTTAGTGCTAAGTCAAATTTACCTCTAGGATATGTTTTGCTGAGTCACGTGAGAGAAGAACAAAAATATTATTCCTTTTGTCATTTATACTTGATAAAAATAAATAAATAGGCATAAATAAATAAAATAAGTAAATATATATATGATTTTAAAGGCTAGTTATTGTTTATCAAAAACAATTTGGAATTAACCCGAATAAAGTTGATAATTAACGTTAATAACAAGTTAAAGTCAATAAGCTAATTTAGTCAGAGATGAAAACAGGCATAAATGTGGTTGGTGTGGATGAGATATGTACAATGTGCATCAAATTTTGTCACAACTTTTCAATAAATGTATGAAATGACATTATTTTGGTATGATTTTGAAGATAATGTATTAGTCTATAAAATCAATTCACAATAATAGCCAAATAAAGGTATTTATCAACTCTAATCAACGATTACTAGGAAGGAGTTAGGTGTGGATGAAGTGAGTGAGATGTAACGCAAATGGGCCCCACCTCCATGACCTCAAAAAATATGACCTTATATGTAATTTCAATGGCGTGATCAGTTTTTGGACAGTTTAAAACTGAGAAGATTTTTTAAAAGCGTGGTCTTGACTTTCTCAAACATTTCCGAGTTACTCACATAGACTTTTATCTTGAAAAATAACCAAAGTATCATGTAATGTAAATTATTTTTGTGTGGGTTCAGTATATACAACATTATGTACAAACGCAATTTGACAATTTTTAAGTTCCGTTTTTTACTTGAAAATACCACTTTAGAAGAAATTATCATGATAAACATCTTTAATGGCCTTTTAACTATAAAACTGTATAGTTAGTTTTTCCAATTTTGTGAAAGATGTATTAACTTGAGGATTTTATTTGAGGCGCATTTTGGCGAAATTGATAGGTCCTGAACCATCATGGAAAACAATCCAACGCATTCCCTAGTGACCTTTGATGACCGCAGCACTGACTGACTGTACTTGACTGATTCAACAATTTACAATAATTTCATAGGCCTGCATGAAGTTACATGAAAACTACCAACAAGGAGTATACAATTTGTCCTTGAGTGACCACATCGAATGGGATTTCTGTTTGCCAAGAGCTTAAGTCAACAGACCTTGCACATCTCATTTTCCGAAAGTAGGTTGTCAGGGGCAACCAGCTGGAAGTGTCAACGGATTAAGCTCAGCCTAATCTGATCCACAGTTATAAAAGGTCAAACTAACCCAGGCAAAACTATAGAGTTTGCTGAGCAGGAAATAAAGATGAAATGCAGGGTGATGAAATGTATGTGATGTGCCGACACAAAACTCCGAGCTGATGCTGACAGTTTTGAAGAGCTGAATACTGAACGCCGTGTCGTAAGAAGTCTGTGCTTGAAGATGGATACAAAAACTTACAGTTTGCCGACAAATACCGTTTTTACTTTATTAGCAGGTCAACATAAGTTTTTATTCGTTTCATTCTCTTCCTTCCCTTCATTTTTTCTTTCTTTTTTCTCTCTTTTTCTCCTTTTTCCTTCTTCCTTTTTTCTCCTTTCTTTTCCCCCCTCTTTTTCTCTTTTTCTCCCTTTCTTCCCCTTCTTCCCCCTCTCTTTTTTCTTTCCCTTCTTGTTTGCCCACAGCAGCACCATTTTGCTGACAGAACCGATGACTGGGGTGTCAAAATATAGACCCCCACCTGATTCCTCAAGAAGCAGCAAAAAAAAAAATGGATAGAATCTGGAAAAACATCAAGTTTTGTGCACTAGCTTCTCCTTGTCCATGGTTGGTGCAATTGCAGGAAATTAACATCCCTGGCTTGGATGTCACCACTTGTCAATGCCAGCATTGCCAGTTTCCAAAGTACAATAGCATCGGGAATCTTCCAATGCTGGCCCCTGGCACTTCTTCATTTGCTGCCATGCCTGAAGCAAGGGGCACTTTCCAAAGTCCCATATACACTTACATATAGGCCTTTGCAAAGCATAATCAGTCCGGGCTAAGCACCAGATCTGGTTCGGTCAAACCAGATCTGATACAGAATTTGGCGTTTTTATGGGTTTTTGCTCCAGCCTGAGTTTATTAGAGGTCTGGGTGAACTTTTCTTGTTGTTTTTGTAACCTTTAAGATGTTGCCTAAAAATCTATCGTGAGTTTTTAAATATTTGCCGTGAGGTTCAATGTTAATTAAGACAATAGAATTATTAAGATTATGTAATCAATTAAATATGCAAATTATTTTGAAACTTTTTTATCCAAAAATATAACATAGTCCACTAAGGACAAGAATGTGTTAACAAAATTGCAAAAAATATAATCTTTAATAGTTAAAATTAGATTTAAAATTTGAATCTAAATGTATAAACGCAATGCATTGTGGGATTTATTGTTCCAGATCTGGTTCAACCAAACCAGATCTGGTTCGCGAACCAGATCTGGTGCTTTGCCCGGACTGATAATTGCATCCAGATATCCAAAGAAAAGTCAACCAAAACCGAAGGCCCCACATACAGGGTATCCAAAAATGATCTTAAACACTCTTATGACGAAAGAGGAATACTGAAACTTCGGACTTGAGATCTTGCAACACTTTGCTCATAAACAATAAACTGTCTCTTCATGTTGGCAACTCCGAGCTTATTTTATTTGGATGGCGCAGAAAACTAAAAAAAGGTTTCCAATTTTCATATTTCGTATAATGATCACGTGATTAAGCCTGTCTCGGTTATTAAGTATCTCGGAGTTCAACTTGACCAACATCTCTCCGGCGAAGTTATGGCCGAAGTATTTATTTTATTTAGGCCTATTTATTTTTTTATTTTTTATTTATCAAGTTTATCTTATTTATTTATCTATTCATATATTTTTAACTTTATTTATTTTTGATATGTTTTATTCATCTATTTATTTACTTATTTATCCATTTATTTATTAATCAAGTTTATTTTGAAGATATTTATTCCACATTTATTTATTCAGTTATTGTCTTTATGTTTTTATATTATGTTTTTTAGTATTGTATTGTTTATTTTCCACATTTTTATCATAGCCTATGTAAAAATCAGTACATATGAAAAGAGATACAACTTTTATCATTTTTACCAGAGACGTCTATAGACGTCTCTGATTTTTACATCACAATCTCATTAGTTTCATCAGCAACTTTAACATGATTATAGCATTATTACCGAGTCGGGGGTCGGGGCGAAAGTAATCAATATTGTAAGTCAATCGGTATAACTAGGGGTATAGGCAATTACGGGGCAATTATAAATGTGTTGCTTGTCAATCAGGCCAAAAGTACGGTATATAGGAAGACTCAGGGAAGACTGCTGTGTCTACTGCCTTGTTGGGTTACCATCTTGCATTAAAATTCATAGTAAAACTTCATTCAAAAGAGCTGTGAAAAATCACCTGGCTTCAACTCAGCGGCGGATTTAAGGAAAAGGGCCCTGTCAGCAACTTAAGATGGAGGCCCCTTTTAAACAAAAATTGGTCGGAGGAAAATATGATCTTTAATTGTGCGCTAAGCGCGCTAAAAACGGTAAATTATTAAAATATCACCTAAAAATCGCTTAAAAATCTTGAAATTTGCGCCGAAAATTGTCAATTTGGATACATTCTCTTGAATTTCGCGCGTAGCGCGCAAAATTTTGGTAAAATGTCCCCATACCTCCCTAATGCTGCCCGTGGTTCCTAACTGGTAAAATTGACCTTACAAACTTTTTCTTGTGGCCATCGCAATATCTTATGGGGAAAAGTTGTGTGGGGCCCAGTGTTCTGCTCGGGCCCATGATGTTGCAATAACACTGGGTTTTCTATGAATCTCAGTGATAATTCTTTGGAAGTATTTTTTTCTTTCCTTTAAAAACTATTTGGGACCATTTTAAGGGGGTCTGCAGCTAGTGACTTTGTTGTTAATTCTTAAATCTACCACTGATAAGGGGCCCTCCTTCATGTGCTTGGATCTCAGAAACATTGAGGCCATGTTATCCCTTATGGACATACACCACCAAATCACTCCACGTTTTGTGTAATGGTTTTATTTCCGGTATAAAAGTCCTCGATTTTTGCAGTACAGGGGTCCCTTTAGACACTTTTTTATTTGATTTATGTGTCAAATTTGGGTTCAAACTAAAGATCGAAGTCTGTATAATACTTTGGCAATCCCAAAATTCGAAATTTTAATCGTACCGAAAAAGTAGACCATCGGAACGGTAAAATGGCGATATCGCGTTTTCGGGGCAAAATACGGGTACAAAATAACAGGGGCTAACTTCAGGCTCCCGTAGCGCGAAAACGAGACGGAAGACCCCCCATACATGGAAACATATATTAAAATTTGAAAAAATTCCAATCCATTGATATATAGATTATACCAAAAATATTGCAACAAATGCATTAAAACGAGCGCCAAAGACCAGGGATTTTGCATGTATTTCAATGGGAGTTTCAATTGGTGGTGTGCGTCCTTATAGCCCACCTTCACGTAGACCACCTTCTTGAGCAAAAGTTGCTCTCCAAGCTTATAAAAAATATTTGTATGGCCGGGCCTGTGGGGCCCATGCAGTGTCCCTCACAGGCCCTTGATGGTGTGAAAGAACGCTGGTTTCTCTTTAAAATTGTGAAAATAAACTCTGTTGCCGATATTTGTTTATTTTTCCCTCTTTCCTTTTAGGGGCCCTGAGGGTAATTTTTTAGGGGGGCCCGGTCAGCAATTGCTGACTTTGCTGACTGTTAAATCCGCCACTGTTCAACTGCTATGAATCTGCCGCTGAGGCTGCTGCATCCTGCATCTGTAGGCATTATAGCTTGTTTCCAGTGGTGTCCTTTTTTGTGCTTGTTTATGTTAGGGCGTGTTCACACAGAGGAATTTGGTTATGACTATATTTTTGCTCATGAGCAAATTCCCAGTGTGAACGCAATTATACAGTAGGACAGCCAAAACGCGAGATCAAAGGATGCCGACAAAATTATTAAACACGAGGACTGAACTGCGCACTTTGGGGTCGATGATGATGTTGTTTCCCGCGATATTTTGAAATATTTTCTGTAATCAATAAAAATAATTATGTTTATCGCCTTGAATTCCTAAAGTTATCACATTAAAGTTCAGGAAAAACTCTTTCAAACCCAGTTTCTTTACAGATATTATTCAGTTATATTTGTACAATCTTCATCCAAAGTTTTTGTTGTAAAAGTACGACTTGAAACTAAAATGTTTGTTTACATTTTTGTTCTCTGAATAGAAAAATATCCAACGCTCTACACTTTTCAACATTATTTTAAGGGCACAGTTAACCCCTCATTTTCTGAAATATTTTATGCTTTGTAACTCAGCAACCGATAAGTAAATCCATATAAAAATATACATATATAGATGTGGATTTTCACGTAGAAGATGATGGTTAGGTCAGTTTTGGACCAAAATGTATGATCTTGGACCAAGGTCCAAAAAGACCATGTTCTTGGACCATTAATTTGTAAACAGCCTAACCAAATTTTGAAAAATAAAAGTTGGACCTCGAATGCTTTTTAGAATCTAGAAACACATGTCTAAGAACGCATTTCTCAATTTTTTTGATTTTTGACTTACTTTTTGAAATATTGCCAAAAATAGGTCCAGAATTGGCCCAAAATGATTTTTTGTCATTTTTGGCCTATTTCTATGTGTATTTACTGTTCTATTTGTTGTTTATTTGTCATTTGCCGAATAAACATGACATGACATGACATTTTCGATAACCTCTGCGATAACCCTTTTTATAGCTACTACACGTACCCTTAAATTAATCCAGGGTCATTGAAATACATGTGAGGTCATTTCATGAATATTCAATGCTGTAACCGAATCGAATTAATCAGAATTAATGGCAGAATCACAAATTGGTAAGAAAAACCTTCTGTTTTTATTCCATTACAATTTTAATTCCGGTGTGTTTAATCCGAAAATCAGAAATTAATGAAATTCCGGAACGTGGGTGGGTGCTAAATGTGTCATAGTCAACACTGATAAGCAGAGCTGCTGTAAATTCGTTGACCATTCATGCATTCGATTTATAAAATACATGATCATGAAATAGACATGATTCCGTTTTACCATCATCATGATGATGAATGCATGTTTGAAGCTGACCACGTACAACTACATGTAGCATATGACTAGCATAACTATTGCACCATACATGATGTCATGATTCAAAAGGATTCATTTTTAAAATGATTTTATTGATCTACAATGTAGAATCTACATGAATGATAGAGGGCCAGGGGAGCGTGGCCGAGCGGTTAGAGCACGGGTCTCGTAATCCAGAGATTGTGGGTTCGAGCCCCGGGCCGGGCGGTTTTCGTCTCCTTGTTTCCTTTAGCAAGAAACTTTACTCTACTTGCTCCGTGGTCGGACAGTCACGTAAAGCCGTGGGTCCCCTGTACGTATAAACTCCTTCATGGGGAATGCATGTTATCAT
>JXSR01S037768.1:5053-27431 GCA_000969725.1 Ophiothrix spiculata
ATTGGTACGAAAGAATATACCGTGTCGTTGTGAATAATTTCTTGTGTGATCGTTTCAATATTTTTCTTGTTGATAATTGGTTGAAATAGAGTTGAAAAGTGGTTGAAAAATAGTTGAAATGGCGTTGAAAAATAGTTGAAGTTGAAAATTGGTTGAACCTCAACAATGTTGAAATCTGGTTGAAATTTGGTTGAAATTCCGTTGAAATAGAGTTGATGTTCAACACGTTGTTGAAAAAGCGTTGAAATCGCGTTGAAAACTTGTTGAAAACACGTTGAAAATGCGTTGAAGTTCAACGTTGAAAAACCGTTGAACGTTCAACGTTGAACGAGTTGAGATTTTATTCCACTTTTCAACGTTGAACGTTCAACGGTTTTTCAACGTTGATTCAACGTTGAACGTGCCGGCTGGGAATGATATATGTTAAGCCTTAAGTGAAAATGCCACATTTGTGATTCATTTCCTTAGACTAGTCATGATATTCTTTCTAATGTGACATTCAATTTTTCTGAAATTATTACATGTTGCACAAATGTATTCATTCAACTCAAACCAGCCATAAATGCAGCAAACCTCATTTTGTGCTACGGGTGAAAATACATGCAAATGTCAAAATTTGCCAAAATTGATTTTGAATGTTTTTGCAAAATCACAATCTTTATGCTGATTCAACTCACCTGTAAAGTTTCATTTCAAGAAAATGATCAGATATATATGAAATTTATCTGTATTTTCTGAGGACCATCAACAAAAAATATAAACAATCAAGCTTCAACCTTGAATAATCTTAACCAAATTAATGAATCAGTTTAACAACAACTATTTTTGTAGATAACAAACTCTTAGCAATTTACAAATGTGAAAGATTCTTACACTCCTCTCTTTACTCACATAAAAATTCAATGAAACAGCCAAATACAATCGATGTGTAAATTGTTGTATTTTAAATTCCAAGCTTGTTCTTTGCCTTAAGTTCCCAACAATTCAGCCGGAATAATATTTCACATCTAGTGGAGTTCCATCACAATATATACTGAGAACTCAATTCTAGTCATGTAGCATCGATGAGCTCAGATTTGATGCATCTGGCTTATAACCCTGGGACCTGGGACAAGGGGTACTAAAAACATTGGTTGAAATGTGCTGTCCAGCTTTTCCAACATCTATATAATAGGGTATGCAGAACTGACTTTAGGTAAAATATAGGGTCTAGGGAATCTTTTTATTGTTTAAATTAAGTTCATAGGAAATGCCTTTTCTTAAAACAAAATATGTAAAAACCATGAACGGTGAGAACTGCTTTAGTTTTCTTACTTTTTTGTTAGATTTGAAGACCTAGCACTTGAAGACATTGGTTTGCCTGTCAATGGGAGTCTATAGTTGAAAATCTGGAGGTCCTGACAGTCACGCGATGCATGTATAAACCATGAAAGCTGAGAACCGCTCTAGTTTTCTTATTTTTTTTAGATTTGAAGGCATTGCACTTGAAGACATTGGTTTGCCTGTCACAGGCGATATAGCTGAAAATCTTGAGGTCCTGATAGTCATGTGACACCTGTATCAATCATGAAAGTTCTAGCGTAGTGTACTCTCTTTTTGGTTTGATTTGAAGACATTGCACTTGAAGACATTGGTTTGCCTGTCACAGGTGATATACATTACTGAAATTCTTGCAGTCATGAGAGTCATGCCGCATGTACCAACGAGGACGGCTCTAGTTTACTTACTTTTTTTTAGATTTGAAGACATTGCACATGAAGACATTGGTTTGCCTGTCACAGGCGATATAGCTGAAAATCTTGAGGTCCTGATAGTCATGTGACACCTGTATCAATCATGAAAGCTGAGAACCGTTCTAGTGTAGTGTACTCTCTTTTTGGTTTGATTTGAAGACATTGCACTTGAAGACATTGTCATAGACTTGTCCTTAAATTGTTTCAGGGTCTGATATATAACATCAAACATTTCATAAAATTTTTAAAATAGACACACGGTCACTGCCAATAACAGAAAACCTCGAGAGTCATGTGACATGCATACCAACCATCAAAGCCGAGAACCGCTCTAGTTTACTTACTTTTTTGTTAGATTTGAAGACATTGGTCTACCTATCACGGGCGATAGTGACGGGCAATATAACCAAAATCTTGAGATTCTGAGAGTCATGTGACACTTGTATCAATCATGAAAGCCGAGAACCGCTATAGTCTTCTTACTTTTTGGTTAGATTTGAAGACATTGCACTTGAAGACATTGGTTTGCCTGTCACAGGTGATATACATTACAGAAATTCTTGCAGTCATGAGAGTCATGCCGCATGTACCAACAACCATGAAAGCTGAGGACGGCTCTAGTTTACTTACTTTTTTGTTAGATTTGAAGACATTGCACTTGAAGACATTGGTTTGCCCGTCACGGGCGATATAACTGAAAATCTTGAGGTCCTGAGAGTCATGTGACACATAGAAAACCCTGAATGAAGAAAATAAAACCACCAAATATGATAGTTAGCGATACAATTAAGCATTCACAGACACAGTGCACAGTAATGACCAATGGCTAGAGGCTCAAGCTATGGGACATGCACCTGTTTTACAATCACCGGTCCATATTCTACAGCTCAGCTCTTGAAGGAATAAGTCGACTTTACCTTGTTTGTCATTATTGAAACAATATACAAAATTGATCATGAACTTGATACACTTTTAAATTTTACAATATTGGATCTAATCTTATTCCTGGATTAAATGTATACCTTACTTGTGAATATACAGGGTGTGCTAATAAAAACGCAAGATTGGAAAACAACAATATTTAAAATATAAGCAGGCCATTTTTCTCATCAAAACATTAAAAATTTTAAAATAGAGCTTCTCCCCTTCATTATGCCCTTTGTTTCATCCAAGTTGGGTATTCCTGTCCGGAGATACAGCATTTTCAAAATGGAGCACAAATTTCAATCTGGTCCGATTTGTGGTCATCAGATGAATTATGTTAACTTAGGATGATATGCATCCAAGACATTAGCCCCTATAAATTTAAACCCGCTAAACTAATTTTACAATTATTTGTGGCTCAAAGATATTATTGATCAATTATTTTAATTGAAAACAAAACAGATGATCGATTTGAAGAAAGAATTGTAAGCAATTATGAAATTTAGTTTTAGCAGTCTCAGCTTTGCTGGTTTTATTTGTGGTACTTCAGTCAGTGTCAGCTCTAAAATAAAACAAAAAATTCAAGGGCTTTTGTATTAACCTGTTATTATAAAAATAAAAGATAAAATGCGAGACTCGGAGGCAGTAGCTGCAATTGTAATTTTTTTGGGAAAATTATATTGCGTATCAAGTTAAATTTTACAATCAAGGTCCATATCATGCCAGATATTCAGAAACAAACTTACATTCCGGTTTGGGGAAACTTTGAACATGATATATTGGAGAGAAAACAATTGAAATCGTTATTTCTGGCAATTTTAAAAGTTATTCTGACATCCTTTTTGGCTTGATTGGATACTTTCAATGAGCTTTTGATATAACACTAAACAAAAAATGCAAGTAAGCGATAGAAATTTTCATCTGGAGATGAAGTAACTTGGCATTTAATGTTTTGATTGCCACCTACTTTTGGTCATTGATCATGAAATTGAGATCAAGAAATCGGACCAACCTAATTTTTAAGGGCTTCACAGAACTTGTAATAACTTCATAATTAAACGCTCAAATTTTAAGAAACAAAATGCTATTTGAAGCTGAGATTATGTACAATAACATCTGATAATTGTTTTTATTACATGTAGCCTAATTCTCTCAGAAAAAAATCACAAAAAATCTTGCGTTTTTATTGGCACACCCTGTATAATCACTTGCTAAATTGAGTCATTTAATTAATAGAATAGTTAGTAAGCCAATGTAATCTAAACATTTCAAAACTATAAATGAATCATCTTTAAGGAAACATATTCATTAATGATCTGAAAATCATGTAAAATAAAAAATTAAAAAGAATAAAGAATTTTGTGAACTTTTGTCAGAAAATGTTATATAATAAACCTTTTTTTTTTTGGGGGGGGGGAGTTTCGTGCATAGGGGTGTACTTTTTATTTATTTATTTCAATTTAAAAAGAGGTAATGAAGACTTGCCACAAACATGGGTAGCAAAATCACATTGTCTTGTACCTCAGTGGGTCCTTTTTGCAACATTTTGAAAAATACACCTATCAAAGTACCAAAATTTGCATGGCACATTTTGTTGGAAAGTTGCAATTTTTATTATAGATTTTGACTCAAACTGTAAGTGATTTGGTACATGGACAGGACTCCATTGGTATTGATGACACTTCAATCCTGACCAGAAGTTGAGTCACCCATTACCCATATTTCATGCAATCTTATCTCATAACTATGGCAAGATAACTTGCTGTGTTGCAGAAATACAATATGAATTTCTCTTCAATAAAACCAGGTTTATGAAATGATAAAAAGATGTAAAATTTTAATTTTGGATGGTAATATCTTACGGAATATCAAAACAGGAAAATATCATATACCTCACAAAATAAAGAGACATTTATATTTGTTATTACAAGAAAATTCACCCGCAAATGAACTTGCATAAACCGGCATAAGCCGATCTAAGTCAATAAGGATTATTTTCCAAAGAGTGCTATAAAAGATGTTTTGATTGTTCTTTATTTTCTCTGGAGAATATCTCACATAATTCACTCGCGCATCAATATCCTCAACTGTCTTTTAATACTACATAATCTTGGAATTGTGAATGGAAAAGCTTTAGGTACTAAGATGGAGGGAGGGGTGGTTATCATTGATCATTTTAAGTCGGTTTGAATCAGCCCCTATCCTTCCTTGAACATAAATCACATCTCTTGATACTGACGTCTTCTGCTGGAGCCACAATGATAAAGTTGAAACGCAGCTGCCGGTAGTAAAAAGGAATATCTGACATTTGATTTTGCCCCTTAATTGACTGTCTGTTATACTTTGATCAACACTAAATAGCATCGTGAATTGATACAGACAAGTGGGTGCGTAGCTGTACTCAGAATAACTGCAGGAGACGCAGCCGCAGTGAACGTGTGACTTGCACATCCGTATCTACGGCGCGCATGTAACTGGGATTATGTTTACTTGCGGAGGAAGAAAAGCCTCATAATCCCCGCCTATTTAGTGTTGATCAAAGTATAGGTGATGGAAGAAAAGAATAAAATGTTTCACAGGCCCAACAAGAACTTTTGCCAAAATCATATTCTTTTTTGTCCCCGTAAGGGTATTTGTGACGTAGCACAGGGAAAGGTACATCTTTAATCCAAAAGTCAAATTAAATCATAGGTATCAGTTGACAGTGTGTTTATATAATCCTATTTAATATGGTACCAAATTTGTGTTAATCTGAGATTTGGTTCAAAAGTTAGCCAAAATATAACAACTAAGATTAGATTATCATGGTGATCACAACTTCTGAGTTTAATGCAATTGAAATTTCAAGGTACTCAATAAAGCCTTAATAAAGCTGTTGGATTATTGAAATTGTAAGTACTACTTTAGAAGAAGTCCATAGATGGTGGTGTTTTTATGTCAGATTTCAACTAAATTTACCAGAAGCTTGAAAGATTATATTCTTTGAAGATTACATTCTTTTCAGATTATATTCTTTCAAATGTCCATAATAAAGAAAAATTGCTAATAAACCCAAGATTGAGCTAAAAGTGGTGAAAATAGACAAAATCGACCTCCTGACCTTTTTCAACTTCAGCTGGTAGTATCTCAAAATTGACTTTGCCGCAATGTTAAATAAATAAAATAAATAAAACTGGGGATTTATAGTGTGCTATACCTCCCAGATTTGTAATTCCATTCAGTCTCTGCACACTTTACAGGTGTTCCCTAACCACTGTGGCAAAGTAAGCTCCATTCCACACCAAGCATCATTTCAGGTTCTGTGGTAAGCAGAACCTTGATCAGTTCGCATATGCATCATTGCTGCGCGGATCAGCTCCCCGAGTTTAGTATGGGTTTCTACAAGACAATTAGCAATTCATTCCTTTTCCAAGGGAATTACAAGCACACTCAATTATTGGCACCAGTGGGGTTCGAACTCGAGACTTTCCACACCGCAAGCGAACGCCTTAAAGTTTGACGTAACTTGACAGCCATGTTGTACCTTTTGATATGTCATGACTCATTTGTGGAAAGTTTTTGGTTGCTACTTTACCTGTATACTGGATGATGCATAAGGAGAAGCTTCTCTTCATCATAATCTATTTCCTTTTTCTGTGGAAAAAAGAAAGACAAGAATGGTATATTTAGTATTTCCATTCATCTTTACCTTCATTCTTGGGAATGAGAGTGTGAATGAAAAACAGATTCTGAACTATTTAACCAAGTTGACCAGAATCAATGAGATGAAATATCTTAGTGGTTAGAATAATATTAGTTATTTGGTTTATAAAGCGCAGCTATGGTTGGAATGGAAATTATTAAAGCGTCATATAACTCTGAGTGATAAGTTCACATATCATACCTCCGCTTCACCACATAACAAATGTATCATACTATATACTAAGCCAATTTTAATTATCAAACTATTTATTTATTTTTCTGTAACATTTTCTTAGCTTTATTTCACACAAATCAACAAAAACCAACCTCTTTTGAAGAACATTTTACTCTTCATAATAATTCACATCCCATAAATTAAAAATGCTTCCGTGTGGAGTGCCCCACTGTTTCCAATTGCGCCCCACGGGCTGATGTACCTAGTGACATGATACAATACATCTCGATACACTCAGTTTTATGATACGAAATATATCAGATCAAGGGCCGTATTCATAAAGCACACTTAGACTGTGATCACATAGAAGTATGCACATTGGTAAACGGTATACGTTATTCGCTATACGCTCCAGGGGAGGTACGCATGTGTTTAATGATGAGGATAATCCATGTCAATTTCAAATATGATTGCCTCTCCCTGGAGCATAAAGTGAATACCATATACTTCTATGTGACCACAGCCTTAATTGCACCTTTTTTAAGGGATTCCCTTAAATCTGCTGAATTTTAAGACAAACACTTCGAGTTACACTTTAATGAAAAAATGTTCAAGGGAATCCCTTAACTCTTATAATTTTAAGGGCAACTTTTAAGGGGACATTTGAGCATCCTTAAATGTTGCCCTAAGTCACATGGGTATTCTATAGCATATATTTTACATAATTTGCTTTTTGATAGAAGAAAACACTTCAAGTGTGACTTAAAAAGTCTGTTTAACATTACACTTATGTGTAAGGGAGTTTTATGAATACGGTCCAAAGTTTTTCTTTTTCAAATATGGTCATAAATTCTCTTAGTAGTGTGTTAAACTTGCACAATATAAATCATTGGTGATGGAAATTTATTCGCCTGCATGGATAGCCCCATTGATGACCATCAACTCTTATGAATACTTGAAAACTATATGTCCATATTAAAAAGATACACAAATTAAATAATATGTCTCTATACAATATGACAATTTTGTTGGAAATTTGAAACCGACTGCAGTATTCTAAAGTCATAACACGTCCATAATGGAGTTCAAGTACATTATTACATTGATAACGTGATTGTGTTAAGTGAAGTTTCAGATTACATTGTCAGACACTGATGACCATTAGTAATAGGATGAGGTGTGATAAGGCTAAAAATAAAAAATACTTGTGTTGCCCTCCACGGCCTGGTCAAAATCGTTTCATAGTTCTTAAAAATATCAATGTCAGAAATTTTCATTTTGGATGTTTTTGTAGAATTTAACATCTTATTTGGTCAATCAAAAGCCTCAAAAAGATTTAAAAATATTACAATTTTTTCATTATTAGTTTCATCATAAAATTCATTCTATATTCTGAAAACACAATTGCGAAGCCGGAAGTAGAAGAACAGAAAAATAGCTGCTTTGTGTTGATATATCGTTAGTTTGATCACTTGAAAGAATTTTTGATCATTTTAAAAGAAAAAAACCGACGGTATATTCATGTAGAAAATACTTGAATGTGCTATATTTAATTAGATTCTTTTCCCAAATGGTAGACTAGTCCTGGTGCCTAGTCAAATTTGTTGGTTCATGGAAATTAAAAAAAAAAAAAAAAAAGGACCGGCCTGCCGGGTGTCCAAATTTTTCTCTTGGATGAAATGAGATCCAAACTATTTTTTATTTTTGGCCTAATTACAGTAGGACTGTAGGTCACTACCTTGATAATGCAAGTTTTCATGTAACAAGATCGAGTTGGTTTGAGAGATTGATTGAAATCGACCAAAACAGATCCAAGTTTTACTGCTTTTAATAAATTTTCATGGGATCTGGGATCTATCAATTAATATTATTAATTGCAAGGTGAGAAAAAAGCTGTCCTGTAAAAGTAATTATGCAGGGGAAAATTGGAAGGTTCATTGAACCAAAAGCAAGATGGATTGACAGAATTAAGGCTCTATGTATATCAAAATCCAAATCCGGCCTACAAACAAATGTCATTTGGCCCTTGAGAAGATTTAAAACATGCAGCAAGGCATAGACTCACCAGGTATACACTGTATGCAGCGCCCCATGAAGGAGCATTCGCACAGGGGACCCACGGCTTTACGTGGCTGTCTGACAACGGAGCAATGAGAGTAAAGTTTCTTGCCCAAGGAAACAAGGAGACGAAAACCGCCCGGCCCGGGGCTCGAACCCACAATCTCTGTATTACGAGACTCGTGCTCTAACCGCTCGGCCACGCTCCCCTCTAGAAAAGCAAGGACTAATATTTGGCCCATGGGCTGTATTATATGCAATTAAATTGCCTTTGCTGGCCCGTAAGCAAAAATAAATCAGGGACCCTGCATTACACCAACTACAATTACATGGAGCCATACGGTGCCAATCCTTAAGATTTTGTCTTCGGACTCTCATTTTGCTATATGCAATTGACCTTCACTGGCCTGTAAGCAAAAATAATTCAGAGACCCTGCATTGCACCAACTACAATTACATGGAGCCATACGGTGTCAATCCTTAAGATCCCACGGCTACATCAGAGTATTTCATCTTTAGGCTCTATTTTGCTATATGCAATTGACCTTCGCTGGCCTGTGAGCAAAAATAATTCAGGGACCCTGCATTACACCAACTACAATTACATGGAGCCATATAGTGACAATAGTTTGGACCTCATTTCATCTTTAGGCTCTATTTTGCTATATGCATCTGGCCCTCGCTGCCTGTGAGCAAAAATAATTGAGAGCCCCCTGCATTACACCAACTACAATTACATAGAGCCACACGGTGCCAATCCTTAGGATCCCAGGGCTACATCAGAGTATTTTTATTCAGGATTTATTTTGATAATGCATCTGGCACTCGCTGGCCTGTGAGCAAAATTTATTTGGAACCTACATTACACCAACTACAATTACACAGAGCCATACGGTGCCAATTCTACGGACCCCAGGGCTACATCAGAGCATTTCATCTTCAGGCTCTATTTCGTTTTATGCATCTGGCCCTCACTGGCCCATGAGAAAAATAATTAGAAAATCTGTGCATTACACCAACAATTACAATTACATGGAGCCACACGGTGCCAATCCTACAGATCCAAGGGCTACATCAGAGTATTTAATCTTGGGCTCTATTTTGTCATATGCATCAAGCCCTCGTTGGCCCATGAGAAAAAATAATTGAGAATCTTGAGAATCTCTGCATTATACCAATGACAATTACGTGGTGCCACACGGTGCCAATTCTACGGACCCAAGGGCTACATCAGAGTATTTCATCTTCAAGCTCTATTTTGGTCCTTCTGGCCCGTTAGCTAAAATAATTGGGAACCACTGCATTACAACAACTACAATTACATGGAGCCATTTGATGCCAACCCTTTAGACCCCATGTACGGCTATATCAGAATATTTCGTCTTTGACTCTATTTTGTTATATGCATCTATATAGTCCTCGCTAGCAAGTGCTTTCGGGTAACAACTAATATTTTACACGATTTCAAGACTGCTTCTCAAATGTTGTATTAAAAACCACCTTCATAAGAATTTTTTTTTTTCAAATGTATTTGACATTCAGTTAATGTGCAAATTATCATCTAAGTGGGAAATAAAACTGTTTGAGAGAAATGTCAAGAGTTTGCCATGTGCACTACACTGCGTTGTTATTCAAACAAGAACAAGAATCTGTGTTGTTTTAAACGGCACAAAATGTTTCGATTATCATTCCATCTTTAAAGATGATCATATCCAACTATGATTATTGAAACATTTGCCCAGATTTGAAAATGAGAAAAAAGAAAGAAAAGAATATAAATTTTGTGATGCAGAAGTTTTAAACTTCGTTTGTGTAAAGGAAAAGAGGATACAAGAAAAGGGAAGAGAAAATATCAAAAAGTACAAGAAAAGAAAAAAAAAGAGAAAATGAAAAGGAATATAAAAGGAGAAAGAAAGAAAAGATAAGAAAAAGTAAAAGTTAAATATTTGGTGCAACAATATATGGTATATCTTATAATCTTAAATATAATTCCATTGTATTTTCTAATAAAAACGGAGGCTTGGTGATGAAAAACCAAGGAGTATTTGATGTCAAAAGTTTGGTGGTTTACAACACCAAGCATCCATTATTGATAAGAAGATACATTGAAATCAATGTAATAACAAAGACTTGTTGCACCAAATATTTGGTAGCTAAAAAAAAAGACTGACCCAAAGAGAGAATTGTAAAACTGTGTCCTACCTTTTTCTTTTTCTTCCTGAGACAGACCTTGATCCCATCCACTGAGATGATGAGGTTCACTTTCTTTTTCTTGATGGCTTTGGCTTTGAATTCATACTGTAATGACAAAATATAAAAAGAAATATATTGATCAGTGACAAGTTAAAAGTACTGTTTCCAGTTTCTATTGTGTTCTGATGGTGTTCTTGTTAAAGGGCCTAAGAAATGGGATGATAATCCTGTTACAAGTCTTTGTGGAACATCCAATTTCAAAAAACGGGGCCCGAAAAAGAACACTATACCAATAGCATAATTAGTGGTGATATTAATTCATCAGAATGATCAGTCAGTATACATGAAAAGATTCAAACCAGTCACCTTGAATTGTTCTATTCATAGTATTCACTGAACACTCAGAGACCAACAATCACCACTTGTGACGTAAAAAGTGGTGCCTGACTTAAAAAGTGGTACATAACATTGAACGTGTTCTTGTCCCTCCTGCTAGACTTGACACAAGTAGCATCAGTTTATTTTGTATTTCCTAGGCTCTTTAAACAATGTTAAATGTAAAATTTTGTTAAGGATAACTTGACTTCTGCTAGAGGCAAGGAAAAAAGAGAATGGCTGCAAATGAATTACCACAACTAACTCCTGTAAAACTTTGCTTCAGCTAAAAAAAACATTTTGTTTTATTCTTCCAGCCAACCCAGATTTAGCATTTTGAAATATTTTATTAAGTTTTGTAATTTTTTGGTAGAACTGGTTTGGTTTTTTTTCTTTCTAAAATTGATAAATGTCTGTTAATTGCTTTAGAAAAAAAAACCTGTTGCTAATTTGTTTTTCCTCTCAAGTTTTCAGATTTTAGTGTTTTTGTTAATTAGCCTGTCCATAAAACAGGATTTATTTGTTGTTGCTTTAACTGTATATTTTGATATTTCTGGTCACATATGCTTACAGTGTTAACCCTATGCATCAGCGTCTTAAACCTAATCAATAGAAATATTGGTCACATGACATTACAATTTAATTTGCATGCAAATCTGTTGCTATTAAGTTGCCTAACTCGATCCATATAAATATTGCCAATTGGAAAGTGAAAACAAAAAGTGAGATTTCAATAAAGCAATAACCAAAATTATTTCAGCTAATTCCCACGGGAGCTACTAGTGCCTGGATCTCCACAATAACAAAAAGAAACACCCAAAATTGATTAAGTGGTACGATAAAAAGTTGTGATTTTAAAGAGAAATTGGGACAAGTTTAACAACATCCCCTACTTTTTTTCTTTTTTTTCCTGTATTATATATTGTTGACAACAAATAAAAATTCAGCCCAGAATTGAAACTTCAAAATTTACTCAATTCAGCAGACCTATATACAGCTAGTTGTATTACATTATTATGTTCCGAGCTGTCCGATTTCCAAAAAAATTGGACAGGGATATCGGACAGAATATAAAATATCTTCAAAAAAGCAAATTTAGGGTCCATCGGGTTTTTTTTGGTTGCATTTCAGTCATTTTCCAAAAAATCAAGAGTAAATCATACGCAAAACAATCTAAACATTTGTTCAATGCACCTTCAATGCATATCTATCAAAATATTAATGCCTTCTTATTTTTTGGAAATAAATTTGAACATTATCAATAGCAAAATCTTGAGAAAATTTTAATCTACATGCAGAATTTAAGCAATTTCCAAATTAATGATAAAGTGTTCATGTTAAAAACACAAGAATTAGATAATATTTCTGCTAAGTGACCCCTTTTGATCTTGAATTGCAATATAAATGTGTATATAGCCCATACTGAATTAATTTACATCGTTCTCTCATAAGCTCCTTTGGAAATGCTCAGGCGCTCTATCGGATTGAAAGGGTTAAGCAAACACAGCCTATTCTATCACGAATATATCATCTTTTCATTGTCAAATTACAAAACTTTTTATTCCAGAAACAAGCATTTTTTATTAATGACACAAGCATTTTTACACCAAAAACACAAGGATCATATAATGTTCTACTTTGCTAAGCACATAATTTGTTTTAGATATAATCAGATTTATTATCAAGAGTGTACAATCTTTTCAAGCACAGAATCTTTAAAGTTTTCTACATTAATAAAATAAGCCTTTTTATTTCAAAAACAAGTATTATATAATTTTCTGCCATGTTAAGCATAAAAATTTGTTTCAGATATACTCAGATTTATTATCAAGTGTGTATGATCTTTTCATTTTCCAAATTGCAAAATGTTTATTTCATAGTAAAACACAAAAACCAGGGCGCATTTTCTGGCAAGTTAAGCAAACACAACATGTTTTAGATAAATTACGATGTATTATCAAGTGTGTTAGATCTTGTCAATTGCACAATTTAATTAACCGCATAAACTGCTTTTGTACCATTAGTATCAGATGTGTTTTTCAAGTGTGTAGTGCTGCCAATGTACTCTCTGTTGAATTAAATGTTGTTATTTATGTGACACAACTTGTGTAAATATGTCTAATGTCGTTGGGATGTCAGAAGGAGTTTTATGCATTGTGCTAGAAAGATATACTAAGAAGTTTATTTTTTTACAAAAGGCAATTTGAGGGGGCATGCTTACAAATTACTTGTAAATGTTATATTCTTGCAGACTTACTGAAGATAAGGACCTCTCAATTTACTGATACTTTACCAACTGACCCCATTTTTGGTGCTAGATGGTAATGGCATAGTAGATTGGATGATTTTAATTCCACATTTATGTTTACTTCTCTAGAAATAAACATAGGAAAGAAATGATCTAGCACTTGAAAGTTTGATGTATTTTATTGTAATAAATAAGTCAACAGGAAAAAACCCCATAAAATAAACTCTTATAAAAGTCTATGGCTATGTTTTGTTAATGTAATGTAATTTTAGACAAGTTTTTAAAATGTGAGGTAATAACTTGATAAATTGAACATTGCGATTTTAACTGACAAATCCATCTGAGGTACAAATTGAGGATTTAGAAAACACTTGTCATATACACCACTACAGGAATGATAAATCAAAAATTAATTTTCTATTCTCTGAATTCAAGTCATTCCTTTATAGATTTTTTACTTACATTTTTACTCTACTACATTTTTAAAGCTTTATTTAGAGCATTTCCATAAGTTTTTAATTCTAATTGGAATCAAGGCTAGTCCCTTTAAGGTACAGGAGGCATCTGACTCATTTCCATCTTTTTGGTGGGCACCTGACAGTTAGTTTAATTAGTCAGTATTACAAATTATTACACCTCATAAATATTCACAAAGTAATCACGGTCATCCATTGGCTGCTCATGAACTTCCCATCTGGTAAGTTTTTACTATACTTTCCCTACAACCTCATCCCCAGAGTTACAATGAGATGTAATAAAACAAATATTACATGTTTTTATTGGTGAAGTAATGCAATCTATCTATCTATTCCTTGGATAATAGTCACATAGTCAGTACCTCAGGAAAGATAGATTTCAATACTTCACCTCAAATCATGTAGTACTGCAAACGGGAATATTTTCGCAAGCAGAATTTTTCACGAAACCAGACAATCAAAGCCTTTTTGCAAGTGTTAAATTAGCATTTTAATGCTTCATTACATAAACCTGCACATAAAATAAATGTTATAGCGGGGTGTTATATTCGCAGTTAAATGCTGATTCGCAAAATTTGTGCAAATTAAACCCTTGCGAAAATAACCCTGTTTACAGTATTTGAATACTACATCTTACCAACATCTGCTTCATTTACTGATACTTATTTCATAGCATATCAGAATTCTATCCGCAGAGAATTTGGTGTCAATTACTGTGTACATACTTTATTCGGTACAAGATTTAATTTCAAAAAGATGGATCACTGCATTTAATTAAAAATCATCATTGGCACATTAGTACAGAACATAGGAATACTGGCAGTATATTTAGGCAAAGGAAGAAAATAAACATGTTTCTCATCCAGAGAAAATTTGAAAGAACATTTAGCCATCCAGTTAAGTTTTCTGTGATTTATTCATTCAGCATTTCATTTTAGTGCAATTTCTTATTTATGACTATTTATAAATATCTTCTTTATTCTTTTTAATCTCAACAAAGTATATACTGATGAACTTTTTGGAAATCTGCTATATATTTTTATCAACATATATTTATGTAAAACAATTAAGTTATTTTTTCACGTGGCCATGAATAGAATTCCTACTATCACATTAATAGTTAATAGATATGTTGAAAATGAAAAAAAAAAAAAAACTAAACTCATTGTAAATTTAAAAAACAAACAAAAACAAATGAACTCGTATTGTTAATGGAAGGAAATATCTTGAGGGTATACACTCATATGTATAGCAGATTACATACTGTTGATGTGATGTATTCTGGAGAATGGTACTATATATACGAATGACAAAACCAAAAGCAGTTATCTTATCTTTACCTTGGTATCAAAATCAAAGCTCCTGAGTTGCTCAGATATAAGACAAAATGTTTGAGACATTTTGACCAAATCCAGATTTAGAGAAAAAGACCTTTTATTTTTTTAAACAGTTCATTATTTTAGTAGGTCAAATTTGTGATCATATTTAAAATACTTGATCAACACACATCCACAAAAAAATGTTACAAATTTAAATATTTTGGATATTTTTAAACATTATATGAACTAAAAAAACCAATCAAAAACTCAAAATTGACAAGGCTTTTTTCACCTTCAAATACTTTTCAACACTCAATTTATAATGGGAAATTATCTCTAACGACAAAAAGCAAATGTTAACAGAATGTGCACATATTTTTGATTTAACATTGTTGCCAGAATGCATCACCTTATCTTTAAAACTGATTTTTTTTTTTTTAGTATCAGTTCAATTAATTTTTTTTTTCATGTATTAATGACATATGTGCTTTATTGAAAATTCTAACTCTAAGCAAATGATTATTTACTTGAAAATATGAAGAAACATTTACCATGTTTGTGGTGCAGCTTAGTACACCAAACGAGTGGTGTTACGAGGGAAGGGGATTCTTAGGTAACTACTTCTTCTTTAGGAAATCCATTTCGAAAGCTTTAAAATGATTGATAATTGATAAAAAAAATAGGGCCTTTTTGGATCACCAAATGACTCTAGACAGTTACAAAAATACAAATCCTAATACTGAGAGGATTGGAAATGATATCCGCCAGTGGAATTTAGAATTATCATCTTTTAAATCATGTACCATGTACAAACGTGATATGTTTAAGTCGTCAGTGCATTTAAATGCCTTGAAATATGGTTAGCTGTACCTAACATACCAAACCTCAATTGAGGAACAAAACAAGTCAAATTTAACATTACGACTTCAGTTATATTAACAAATTCATACCATGTTTGTGTAAACTTCTCAACCACCTGACCTGGTTTTCAACTTCTAATATCAAAAATAACATAAAATATTGCATCTAGGACTACCGATAATAAAAACACCCATCTCTTTCTATTATGTCTGGTGGGTGAGTTCAATATACTCATGTCAATAATGTTCACAATATTGTTGACTTCAAATTTCTTGGGGCCATGTGGTGATAGATGGTGAATAATACAAGTCTAGATTATAGACAAGTTAATAAAATTGGCTGAGCAAAGAGGACTATAACCTTTTCATATTGCCAAATTTTGTCAAGTTCACTGAAGGTTGTAAAACTTCATGGATGTAAACAGAGCATACCTTCATTTAATGAAGGTCCATGCTATCCAATAAAATTTAGTAAGGCTGACTGGAAGACTAAGTGCTCATGTCTATGTGATCTTCGATCTTCTACTAAAAAGACTTTTGAAATCTCCTTGTGTTAATCTTAATTCGGCTGGTGGAAGCTTCTTTTATTTTACAATCCCGGTTGTTTGGAATTTGCTTCCTAACAGCCTCTGTAAAATTCAATCGCATCCTCAGTTCAAAAACTCACCTTTTTGTCAGGCGTTTCTGAATTTACAGTTGTAATTTGTTTGTTTCATGTGTTTTTGTGTATTAAGATGAATGTGCGTGAACCTTATAAGAACCCTCCATTATTTTTTTAATTATTATTATCTGTTCAATAAATCAAGATCTCTTGGTTTTGTGGCAACATTTGCTATGCTTTAAATTTAATATACATTACATATTCTTAGGCCAAGGAAAAAAAAAGGTTTGTCTCAAAAAAATGTTTGCAAAAAGCTATGTGGTATGCAACTTTTTACTGTTTTTAAATTTTTAATTGGAAATTAGCTATGAGGTATGCAATATTTGTGTTAACACTCTAAACTTGTGTTTATGAAGTTTTTAAGTATGATCCCACCCATTTAAACTATGGGAAGTCTGACAATCATGTTAGAATAAAACTTGCAACAGCAAATGACAGCAACCCAGACAGCGGTCGATTGCTGGATTACTCTCGATAAAAAAAGATAGAGAGACCGCATTAAATGCATTTTCACATAGCAATGCGTGTGGGTTTCTGAGACAACCTTTTTTTTTTTTGGTCTGAACAAAGATGCAGTAATTTTGTATCTTCAGTAATATTATCTTTGAAAATATTCTGCTCTCTGTAATATAGCATGGCAAACTTTAGTCTAGAGCATCATCTAAATACCACAAAGGCCCAAGGGATACTTAAAGGGAAAAAAACACTGTTTTAATGGTATTCATAATGATGTATACACAGCTATGTTGCAGTAAATGTTAATTGAAAAAATCACTTGTCTCGCAGGCTTTTGTCCAGACGTCGGCACTCATAATTGCATTTAACTTACAACTTTACATAATTAAAAGGGTCAAAATGAGTTGAGTGACTTTAAAATTCATGCCATGGGCTCAAATAGTTGCAATCAAGGCGCTTTTAAACAGTGGGATGAGTCATAATGTCATTTAGTAAAAACTTCCCTCAAGACCAGTCCAGTTTAATGCAGTAAGAATGACCATAAGGGCGATTTCTTCCGATACCCAAAAGCTGAATTTAGACCCGATGCAAATGTAAAGAGCATGCAGATAGGAGTTTTGAGTAGTTCTGATAAATCAATATCAAAGGGCACATCATTGGCTGCCGCAATCCGTTTGCATTTTGAGTGTAACTTCATTTGTGGTGCCATTTTTATAAGAAACACAGCGCATTGCATTTTAAGTATGAATTCAGCTTAAAGCTGTCACCTGATTTACACTTCAATTCTCAAAACAACCCAATTCACCTTTCTTTTAGACATACAATGGCTTATTCTATCTACCTGCCCCCTCTCTTCCCAATCCGCCCACACAGAAAACAGCTAAACTGCTGTTCTTGGTTGGATCAAACTAGCACTCATCCATTGACTGGAGTGAAAATATATATTTTTTTTAATCGGAATAACATTCTTCCTATAGATATTGATAAAGACTCAATTTTTATGTTTTTATGACTTGATTCCCTTTTAAAGCACTTTCAAAATTAACTCGGTCCTAAAGTAGTGAGCGAGTATTCAGTAATTGTCTAGCCATTGTAATTGATGGGGGATGAGGCCTTCATGAAATAAATCAACACATCATGGTCAGCTACAACACATCGGATGGTCAAAGACCTTGCAGGTAGTAGAGAATGTGACTCAATTCAAAATGACTTTACTTGCTGTAACCGTGCACAACAAAAAGGTTTAAGATTCAGATTTTTATTTCCACATTCATTTCAAAACAATCAAATCTAAAAAAGAGAAAAGAAGAGAAGAAAGAGCAGGGTTTTTAAATGCAGATGAGAATGTTTTTCCTATAAATTTCCTAAATCATTATTTTCAAACCGCATTAATACTACACACACCTACACACACAATCATCTTGTAGTTAGTAAATGTCAGAAATCTGTTACTTATATGTTCTAATGTCTATTATTTCTCATTGATATCGGTGTCGAGGGAGTCGAAAAACAATTATCATCGCTTAATCCATCAAAAGCATGCGGCCCCGATGAATTACCACCAAAGCTCTTAAAGACGGTTGCCTCAGAACTCGCTCCTGCACTGTTTTACTTTTCCAACAATCGTATAATACCGTATTTGTGCCAACCCAATGGAGACATGCCTTGGTTACTGGAATTTTCAAAAAAGGTGCTAAGTCAGACCCAGCGAATTATAGACCTATATCGCTCACCTGTTTGTCTTGTAAGATAATGGAACATATTGTGTTGAGTCACATCGCCAAACACCTGAGTATGAACTCGATTTTACTTGACTCGTAGCATGGCTTTCACGAAAAACTATCTACAACTACTCAGTTAATCACATCATGTCATGATTGGGCGTCTACACTCCAGAGTCGTGGCCAGTCCGACGTAGTACTGCTTGACTTTTCAAAAGCGTTCGACAAGGTCCCCCATCAACGCCTCTCCGCTAAACTCAGCTACTACGGCATTCGCGGCCCGACGCAGGAATGGATCAAATCTTTTTTAAACAACCGTCTACAAGCTGTCTCTGTAAATGGCTCGCATTCGTCTTGGGGTAAAGTGTCATCTGGTGTACCCCAGGGCTCCGTTTTAGGCCCGGCATTATTTCTACTTTATATAAATGACATTCAAGATAATATTCACTCCAATATGAGATTATTCGCTGACGACAGCATTGTTTATCGGGAGATAAGAAGCCAAGAAGATCATCACATACTTCAGAGGGATCTCGAAGCTTTATCAAACTGGTCCTCTACGTGGTTGATGCACTTCAATGTTGGCAAGTGTGCAATTTTAACAATAACAAAGAAGCGCAATCCCAGTCTCTTCAAATATACCATCCTTGGACAGTCACTTGAGAGAGTTGACCAAGCTGATTACCTCGGTGTCACCATCTCTAAAGATTTACGCTGGGAAAATCATTGTAATAAAATTACAAAGAAAGCTAATCGTACCCTTGGACTTTTACGTCGCACCTTATCTTCCTGTACACAAGATGTCAAGGCCAAAGCCTACAAGGCCTTAGTTCGCCCAAAGTTAGAATATGCTTCGGAGTCTTGGAACCCGTACAACATCAATACTGTTCATCGTCTTGAACAAGTTCAGCGGGGAGCTGCACGATTTGTGTTTAAAGATTACCGAAGAACCACATCTGTTACATCATTAATTGACACCTTGGGCTGGGACTCACTTCATACCAGGCGACTGGCATCACAGCTGTATATGTTTTATAAAATACAGAACAATCTTGTGAACATTCAGTATCCACACATTATCAAACCAGCAACTTACTTCGGTAGACATGATCATCAGCTAAAATATTGTATCCCAGAAGCAACCATAGACTGTTTTAAATTTTCATTCTACCCACGCGCTGTACGCCTTTGGAATCAACTTCCGCCGTCAGCAGTTTTGGCACCATCTCTACCAGCATTCCAGACAGTTATCCTACCAGAAGTCCGGCAGATGATGCCCCCGGTGGGATCCAACCTGCTTTAAGTCTTCCACCTTTTGTATATAGTGCACCCTATGTTTTTCGCGTATTTTTGGATTCGTCGTGTTTTGGTATCGTCGTTTGGTTTGCCACATTATTTTCGTCCACTTTTCTGCACCGCCTGTGACGTCACGTCTGCACCAAAAATCCCAGTGTAGCTGTTTTGCTGATTAGGGATCACCACTTCAAAGGTTCAAAGATGAACATTGACTTTTAGAAAATACAAGTGATGAATATGTATTTCCCAAAACTCTTTTGCCTTAATCAAAAACCTTTAAAATATAAGTTTATGCATAGACTATGTCTATGCAGTACATTATGTAGATCTGGATCTAAAATCCTCTGTTTTGTCTTCAGCATTAAGAGCTCTTACAAATGCTAAACACCTGCTAAGTTTAAATATTGCAAAATAAGTTCAGTAAAAGCTGCGGTCACAGATTTGGTATTTCACTAGTGAAAAAAGTAAAAGGTACATTTATATGCCATGTCTGTACTTATATCCAGGGAGGGGGCACTGACCTAGAAAGGTGATATGGGTATGTGCAGCCTGCAAGACCCCCTTTTTACACACTCCTTAGACCCCATTTCAAATACAATCTTTTGTCCACAAGAGCTTTATTCAATTTTTCAGTTCCCTGGCCTCTTTTTTTGAAATTTACTTCCCAAGATCCATTTTAAGCAAAATTTAGAATATTTTTGTTTTATGAGCTCAAATTTATCAAAAATTAGCTTTGAAGTGTCATTTTGGGTCACTTCAGTTATCTAGTCCCCTTTTCAGAGTCTATCGTTAGGCTTCAGATATCGGGGCCACACATCCCTACCTAAACCATGGTCGTGTGCCCTCTGGGATTTACACACATGAAAGCCTGAAGGATCTTTATTCAAGTCTCATTTGCATTCATTTTCGTTTTTCGCATTCAATGATTGAGCACCTGCCTAGTCTAAACATTGCAGTCAAAGTGCAACAAACACTGCTATCGCTGATGTGGTTATTCACCTACATAATAAGTTAAGCTTTATCACGATGAAGCAAATGTTGAAAATGGTGGTTTATTTGCACTCAAAGTAATTGTGAATTCACGAAAAGTAACTGACCACACCATCCTTTTCCTTCTTTTGTATTTTTTCTTCTTTCCTTTTTTTTTTAAATTTTCATCTTCTGTGGCATCTTTGTCATTTTTCATCTTTGTCTTTTTTTCTTTGCTTTCCTCCTCTTTCTTCTTCTTTTTCTTCATTTTATTATTCCAATTATTGTACACTTAGTGAGTATTATTGCACATGTGAATGCTGAATTTGTCAGAAACAGGAATGGAAATGTTACAATCACAGGTGGAATACTCTTTTCAATACTGATTGTTATTATACAAAAAGACTCTTCCGTACATGGGTTTAACACCTCCAAAAGAAATCCCACTTTATGGATTTACAAAACTCCAAATACTTTATGTGAGGAATGGAAGATACAAGAAAAAGAAAAGGAGGAAAGGAAAGATGAAGAGATGTGGAAAATGAGGAGAAAGAAGAGGATAAGAGGAAAAACAGGGATACCAGTAGTAAGCAACAATTTTGCAGGAAAATGAATAAAAACTGACTCTCGCATAATAAATTCTGTTGGGGTAAATTGCTGGAAATGACTTGAAAATCATTCAAAAAGCAGGAAAACTGGCATCCCTGGGAAAAAGTGAGGAGGAGAAGGAACAAGAAATCATTATGGAAACCAAAGTTCGACAGGAGTATGTCTATTCAATTTGATATGTAAATCTGTGATTTTAATCTCAGAAACTTGTGGCGTATTCGTCGTTTTATTACATTTGATGCTTGTCACAATGCTGTCAGAGGGTTGGTCCTTTCACGTCTCGATTACGCCAACTCCCTTTTATTTGTAGCACAGGAAGCTGATCTAAAACGCTTACAGCGCCTACAGAATAAAGCTGCCAGATTGGTTTCAGTTGCGGCAGGGACCAGTCCTCTGCACCATTGTTGAACAGTGTACATTAGTTACCAGTCAAGCAATGTATTCGTCGTCGTCCTATGAGTCATGACTGACCCGTTGTGACCCTTTTGATGATGTCGTTCCAACTGTGCCGATCTTGAGCATAACGGTAGGCTGCATTGACAGATAGGCCAGTATATTCTCTAATGCCATCTATCCAGCGGGTTTTCTGCCTGCCTCTTCTGAGATGTCCTTCCATCATTCCTT
>JXSR01S037768.1:47276-57812 GCA_000969725.1 Ophiothrix spiculata
AGCAGTAGATAGCTACTTCATCAATACCATTATCAGCAGTAGATAGCCACTTCATCAATACCAGTATCTGCAGTAGATAGCTAATTCATAAAAACCAATATCAGCAGTAGATGGCTACTTCATCAAAACCATTATCATCGGTAGATAGCTACTTCATCAATACCAATATCAGCAGTAGATAGCTACTTCATCAACACTGTTATCAGCAGTAGGTGGCTACTTCATCAAAACCATTATCATCAGTAGATAGCTACTTTATCAATACTAAAATCATCAGTAAATAGCTACTTCATCAATACCTTTATCATCAGTAGATAGCTGCTTCATCAATACTAAAATCAGCAACAGATAGCATTTCATCAATACCAACATCAGCAAAAGATAGCTACTACCGAATTTTTTTTAATTCTTTTAAATGGAAAATGAAAACTGGAAAGTTACAATACAAAGATCTTCTACATATAAATCAACCCCTATATGTCAGAAAAAGCATTAGTATAAATGACAAAATGTCACTCTAAAGTGGTTTATAAACGACTTGTTTCCAATGACTTGTGAACTACTTTCAATTTCCATGATTATCCATTTAAACTCATTCTCACATCTCACATCCATTATGGAATTTCAGCTTACTATTCCTATTACACTATTCAATTCCAATCCACTTAGGGCTGCATGATATATTATTTACAAAATTTCTTGATATAAAATCACTATATCATAACAGGTGTGTGGTTTTAACTTTATATTCTCTTGATTTTCTTCATATTAGGTTCACATGTGATTTTGAACATAACAGCTTTGAGCATACATACTGATTTATGTATGTAGGTAAATATGCTAGCTGGTTCACTGTTACAAAATAAAAGCTGCTGGTGAGGAAAATGGGTCTTCTGTTTTATTCTCAGAATAGAAACCTAACCGATTACACAAGTTTTAAAATGAAGTTGATATGTGTGCCACAGAGCAGGTGTTATTTTTCCTTCAAGGACTGTGAATCAACTTCGACTTTGTTTGGGATGTTTCAGGAAAATCTACACAAGAGTTTTACGAGATCACAGCAATACCAAAGTTATTGCTCTTAGATTAGGCCCTTGAAAGTTAATTGCTAGTGTCCCCGTAGCATTCATGTCTCAGCTGTGACGAGGTGACTCTCTCATTTTTCATTATTTTCCCCATTTCATTATTCCCTGAAGTTATAGTAAATCGCAGGGTAACTTATGAGCCTATGTACCTGTATAGGTCCTGAGGTACTTTTTGACTTCTTATGAACTTTCTTACGAAGTTTCATTCCTCTTGTGAGAACCTTATTTTCAAAAATCATCCTTAATATCATGAAAAGCCCAACAAAAATGTATTTTTCTTGCAAAACAAATGAAATAATGAATTACTTTGGGATTTTAGCTTTGACGACGCGGCCAAATAAATGTGACATGGGCGGCAAACGGGAAACTGGGAATCAACTTTCAAGGGCCTTAAGTATTGAAAAAGTTCTTAATTGTTAATATTTTGAGAGGAGATCTCCTTTGCATCAGTCACAAAGTGGTAAAAATTGTTAAGCAAAGGTAAACTTGGTCCAACATTATATTGCTCGAGTATTGCCCAAGTTCGCGCACAACTCGGTGCCTTGGGAAAGGTTATTTTTGAGCCAGCTCCGGGAAAAGCTTGATCAGGATTTGCATGAGCATAGGGATAGTTGTCAATGAGTAGACAAAAATTGGTGGAAGAGTTCACAGCTCTTTAAATATTCATGAGAGTGTGGCGAGTTGTGCGCAAGCTCTGAAATTTTAAAAGAGTACAAACTGATGCTGGGGCGGTACTTGCACTATGCCCGGCCGGCGGAAGTTTGTTGATTTAGCCATTTTTTCTACTCAGGTGACTATTTCTATTATGTGACCAAAACCATAGATATATACATAGTAACACTTATGTGTTGTGAGGTTTGGTTTACTGTGGCATTCCAGCTCAGCCAACTACTCTTTCCGAGCTCCAGCTGAGGTTACATGCTTACACTGCAAAAACGGTGTTTAGAAACGTGGTGCAAGGTAGTGTTTAGATGACCATGTGTTTAGAAATTAAACACATCATGTTTAGAGATTTGACATGTGTGTTTAGAGATCTGACATCTCATGTTTAGAGATTTGACAGTGTTTAGAAACGTGGTGCAAAATGGTGTTTAGAAAAGTGTTTAAACTCTAAACGCTGTTTTTACAGTGTAGTCGTTTAGAAACGTGGTGCAAAATGGTGTTTAGAAAAGTGTTTAAACTCTAAACGCTGTTTTTACAGTGTAGTCTACTACTTTTTCTATATGACTTAAGCATAAGTAAGTAAGTATTGTGGCTTCAAGATAGAGGCGAGATATGCTTGAGACAGAGGATGGATTTTTTATGAGTCCAAATGCCATTTATCCACAGAATACATATAGACACAAATATGGTTAAATGTGAAATTGGATACTGATGTACACATATGATTGATAATACTCAGGATTTATTTTTCAGGTGGGGCTAAGTCACTTTTCCCCAGATTTTTTCCTCCGCATCATATTTTTTCCCAGTAGGATTTTCCGAATTGTAGACCCAAACTTAATTTAAGTCGATTTTACAAATTGAAAAGGGGAAAAAAGCTTTCAACAGTTCTGGCCTAACATTGTATAGATTTCTCAGGTATGATCCAATTTTTTCGCTAGATTTTAAATTTTACCCTTCTTTTTCTTCCTCATTTGCTCTTTCTTTAACACTCTTTTCCTGATAGGTTGGCCAAGATTTCCCAGTGGCAAGGTTCAGACTGCCCCACCTGCTTCCCTATCTGTTCCACTACTCAGTACTGATGCCACAATATTGTCCCTATCTGTCAGTATTGCAACTTGGAAGATGTGTCCTAAAACGCATATATTTACTTTGTTTTATCTTCTGATCTCATTTGCACCTTGTAAAATATCAGAAAATCAGAAAAAAAATCCAAAACCCCTTAAGAAACGGGATTTCATAAGGTGAAGTGAACACCTTAACCCTTTGAACCCTGGCCATTCCATGTGTATACATGTCAAAAGTGTTTGCACACAAAACCTTTAACCAGCAATATCTCGAGAACCGTTCATCATTTGCATAATATTTTTCGGACTTTATTTTGCATATATAGATCTAAAGAACTCAACAGGAATTGAATTTACCGCATTTTAAAATATGGCATGCTAAACATACTGTCTACTTTCTTCCACACATTCAAAAATGGAGTTAAAGTACATAACTGCGCATTTGTTGGAAAACTTATGACCTGAAAATGTTCGTAACAGTTACACGGTGATAACGAGCACTAAACTAATAAACTACAAAGGTACATAGCAAAAAGTGCATGTGGTGTATTTATATATGGTCCAGGAAATCTGCCATTTTTATGGTTATGGAAGATCGAATATCAGAGGAAACATAAGATTATTTATATTGGATACATTAGGCACCTACAAAAAACATGAATTTTTTCAGAGTCTTGGTCCTTTGGTATAATAATTACGTTTTTGCCCGTATTTAAGCATGCGCAAACACTTTTGATCAGGAGTGTATCTGTACCGCTGACACGGGCCAACCCGAAAAAGTGAAGTGAGGTCCACTGGGTATGATAGTCCACTAATACGTTCAAAAGTCCAGGATTGATTTGGGTTGTGGGCTTGAAAGTGCTAATATAAATTCTTTCAAGAGAGACAAATAAAATAAAACCTAACTGTTAAAACTACATTAATATTGATATAAGATTATATATCTGATAGAATTTCATAGCTGAAACTTTATCCATTTCTTGTCATAACAAACTTGTATGAAACCACAACATGAAAACCATCAACATTCTTGCCATGCTAAATGCCTGCTTAGGCTCAAATTGACCATACATAGTTCATTTCCTGCGGCTATTTTCTGTGAAAAACAAATTGGGGGCATCCCACTCTCCACATAAGAACTATATCCCATATTCCAAAAATTCGGGACCTGTTTGATTTTAACCACTGATTTTTCTTTTATTTTGGACATGAAAACTACCTCGAAAAGAGTGAAAAAGAGGGTGTTTTCCAAGTCCACAGATTTTGAATCTATGACCTCTCACAACTATGGTAAAACCAGACATTTTCAAGGGGAGGGGCCAGTGCATACTAGCTTATGACGTGCATATTAAAGCAATCCACTCCTCATTAAATCTGAAAGTTGACATATCTTATTTGCTGGAGGGCAAAAGAAGTACTTGCTTGTAAGTATCATCTGGGTCTCTTTGGACCAGGTTCCAAAAACATTGACGTATATAGAGATTTGATGAACAGAAAGATATCAGGAAGCCGACTCACACCTGTTATATCATCTTTACATCCCATCGAGGAGGGGAACACTCATATATTCATATGTGGACATCAAACAAATCTAAAAAAGGGGTCTCTTTCATAGAGCGCCTTGTACCTCACAGACTGTATTGAGATCAATGTTGCCTTCAAGATTTTTGTTCTTGCACCAATTCGACCGATTAGGACAAACTTTGATCTGAGATGCTTGTTCCAAAATCAAAAGCTGAGGCTGAAAATTGGTTGCATAAATCAAGAAAACACATTTTCCAGACATATTTTCAGGAACTTGTTGCACCAATTTTCCTGCTCCTGCACCAATGGCACAATATATTGCCTTAGCTGGAACCAGGCTGGAACACTGATTGGGAGCATCAAAAAGTAGCACATAAATGCGAGATTTTGTATCTATATCCTTGATTAGAGTATAATTTACAGTTGAATTGTCTTTTAAAAATGTATTCTATGATATGGACAACTTGCAACAAAATTCTAGTTTACAATGACATTTATGAGTTGACCTAAAATCATAATAGGGTAAATTTTTAGGGGCCGTATTTGAACATGATATGCACATCTTAGCAAATAAATTTCTCTCTTTATTTCTGCAGATATGAAGAAATTAATTCCATGATTATCCTAAAAGTTCTGACGTAAAAACCAAAGAAAGTCATTGAAAATAGATGTCATCCTAAAACTGTAGCATTTCAAAACCATAGATTTACAGGCACACCACCAAGGCACATAAAGCTTCAGTTTAATATTATTTCCCTGTTTTAATGTAAAAGTACAACAACCACATATGTAATGACTCACACCGAAAAGGGGGACTTTGCGACAGAAAACTTTTTGAGAAACTGATGAAAATAAAGAAAATAATAAGAATTTCCAGCAGATTTTCTGTTGTAAAATGTGATCGCCTTGATCAATTTCAACAAGTAAGGTGTCATTTTAAAGCTAAGAAAATGCTTTAACAGATGAAATGATAAAATCAAAATTGATATCATCTTCAAAGTCCCCCCTTTCGGGGTGAGCCATCACATATGCTGTATATCAATGGTGTGATGAAGTTCAAGTGACTATGACCAATACAACAGCAGGGCAAATTGAATTAAGGAAGAATAGAAACACTGCCTCCAAAACATCACTTGCTATATCAAACCATCTAATTATATATCAGTGGTGTGCAAAAACATCTCATCACTTCAATGCTGCAAACTCCTGTCATCCATCCATGGCACACCGCCCATGCATGAAGCTGTTGACATGACTGGTGGCGAAGCGAATAAAGACATCAAGATGGCCGGGCAGCAAGTGTTTGGAGCCGATGGCAAGATTTTATTAAGGAATCTGAATCATTCCTTTGATTGAGCTCGGTATTCTGCAAATATTTGAGGTTAATTTGATGAAAAGGTCTCCCGTGGTTATTTTCAGAATCCTGGTGCAAAATGTAGTCAAAGCAATTACATTTATCTTTAATTTTTCGCATCTTATGAAAAGGTGACATTAAAAAAAGTAATTGTTTTTCTTGAAAAAGTATTCCTACTAAATGCAATATTGAGTCAGGAACCTGATCAAATAAAGATTTTTTAAGTAGAAAATAATAAGGCAGCCAGCTAAAAATATTCTATGTTTCTTGTCCCCTTGTGATTTTTCAAATTTCTTTTTATTTGGTAATATTCCAACTTAAACTATTTAGAAGCATTGTAATATGTAGTAAAGCATACCAAGAGACATATGTGATCACTGGAGGGGCCTACCTTGCATAATAAAAACTAGCACAAATGAAAAAAAACTAATTTTCCTAGATACTGTATCCACTATAATGCATTCATAGCCAAAAGTATGACAAATTATCATACGGCCAACAAGGCCTTGTTCCCAATTCCTGATGGAATATCTTCCGACAATCGGAAGGCTTTGACGCAAGAACCATGACGAAATGTATTTTGAGTCATGACGCAAAGATGTTAGGAGAAACGCTTAACTACCTCCTTTGAAGTAGTCTTCATAATGATAGAGGCCCTATCACATTTTTTCTGTATATCTGTATCATTCAATAGACTATACTATATCTATCTTTGAAATTGAATCATGATTCAATATTTTTTGCATCATGAAGCAGGACAAGCCCTTTCGTATGACTTAAAGCTGGACAAATAAATGCAGTATTTTTGTACACTTTGCATGCCAAATATGGTACTAAGAGGTTATCAAGAGTTGTAAAAACCAACAGAAAAACCCTGTTACTCCTTTTATTTTTTTCAAAATCCTGGATAAGAAACATAAAATTATTTTACTTGGCCAAATGGGTTCTCTTTAAGATGATATAAAACCTTTTCAGCAAGTGGTTTTTTTTTTCAAAATCCTGGATGTAAAACATAAAACAGATTTTACTTGGCCAAATGGTTCTCTTTAAGATGATATCAAGCCTTTTCAGCAGGTGTATCTTAGCTTCTTGACCTTCTCTGTAAGATGAATTCAGCCTCAGTGACAACAGAGATAAGTGCTTAGTTATATGGATAGACACGAGATCATGGTGACCATTTGTTTCTATAAAACCTCTTCTATGCATGATACAATAAGTGTTCAAATCAGAGGCTATTGTACAAACTTTGATCATTTTTGGTACATTGATATAAAATAAGTCAACAGTAAAGCAATTTACATCAAAGCCAAATAGTTTAAATGAAGTTCTATTTCTTTGTTATGACCCTTAAATCTTCACTTACCTATTTTGTGCAGCAAAGAAGCAAAGATGGTAGAATCACAGCGTATGAAAAGAAACAAACAAGAAAAAACAAAATATATTTAAACCTCATGGAATTGCATCGGTAAATACATTTTTCTCAGCCTCAATTTGACTGGACAACTCATGCTTTCAAGAGATAGAAATATGATAATTACGTATTTCCAATAAAACATAAAAACACATAGTACTTGTAAAAGTTCGAGATACCAACCATTAAAATCATGTTTCAATTTGTGCAAGCCCAGGCCCAATTTGAAATTAGTGCTACTTACTAGTTCTCTCAAAACCTTAAAAATTTGACAAAAAACTCACAAATAAAACGTTTTCGTCACTAATGATTCAGTAATCATCATGTTTAACTTCTCCATTTTTTGACAAATGATGCTGTATGTAAATGATGCTGTATGTATTTCTGTATATTTTTATTTAGATAGAAAGGACCATATTTTCACCTTCAACAACACCAATTTCTTCACCAATGTGAGGAATGTAACTTACATCTGTGCATAGAATAATTATATTGTAAAAGAATTGAATTTTGCAAGGAATTTAATTTTGCTGATTTTACAAGGAGACCAAATTTGCAGAATTAAATCCTTTGCGAAATTGATATCCAACATTGAAACTAATGGTAAATTTTCTAAATTTGAGAATTTAAATCCCTCGCACAAGTCAACCAAAAAGAAAATGTGTATATATATCTGGTGTTGTCCTCTCACTATATGAGAAGTGCTCTGGCAAAATGAGCGGAAAGTCAGGACATTGAGTTTATGGCATACTTTAATTCTCTATAATCTCTGCTTTCGAAATATATATAATATGCCATACTTTCTTTCTACAATTTTCATTTAGAGACAGAAATACAAGGCAGTTCACTCAAAATCTGGCAGTAAAAATTTGTCGCAAATCAATTTTAATGTTATCGATTACTATAGTAATAGCAAAATGTGATCAATTACCCGTGAATAATTGCATTCCCTGGCATATTAAATTGACCTTCAAAAGGCGAGGTATAGGTTAACACTTGTGCATTAAATGTCCAAAAACGGAATTTAATTTTCATCATACTTTTACTTTAGCAGCCATTTATTCAAAATCTTCAATCACAACTTTCCGCTCATTTTGTCAGAGCACCTCTCATATCATACGAATTTTGACAGGCATTCCTGTCAAGGTTTGCCGTAAGATTTTACGGTTCTGTAATGACAAATTAAATTGAGGTCCACTTGTTCCATGGGGAAATTATAAAATGCATATTCATTAAGTAGCTAAAAGAACATTCCACTCAACTATAGGGGATGCAATATATAAATTAAACCTCCCAAGAGCACTTCATCAAAGAGGCTGCCATCATTTTGCGTCTTTAATCGACATCACGCCTTTCAGATGGAAGTTGTTGTTGAAAACGAAGTAAAAGGAATAATAAACAAAAAAATGCACAGCATGCTCAGGAAAATTTGCAATACCACTTTATTAGTAAAGTGTGAATATTTCCAGAGGTTGATTATGATGGAGTGGAGAAATAATTTGCGATGAATTTGAGGCCAAGGGGGGGTAACTGATATTTGTGTCTGGGTAACCACCAAGTTCCCATGTTCCGAAAGTGAGACCAAAAATTAGCAAAAATAAGTGAAATGATACCCTATTGAGACCATAAATCTACCAGATCTGTTCAAATGGATACCCTATCCGAGACCATATCTGTTCAAATGAATACCCTATCTGAGACTGTACACAAATGTGACGAAATAACTATTACAACAAATCACTGGTAAAATGTAATTGTTCACAATTCGAACACTTTTAAGAAGTGTTTCTAGGTATTTGAAACACTTTTATACGTTTTATTGGCAATTTAAGCCACCGTTGTCATTAATTTAACAAATCTTTCTACGTTTGATATCCTATCAGGGACTTAAAAGCCAAATATGATACCCTATATGAGACTTGCAGAGTACCAGGTCATTTTTGATACCATATATTGAAGTCTTGAGATCTGTCAAGGTCCCGGTGGTTACCCAGTTAGAATACCCAGTTTCCCCCCCCCCCCCCCCCCCAGATTTGAAGACTTCTTGAGATACTTTAACTGTCTAGATGTGTTGATATCTTGACAAAATTAGGTGACTGAACTGTCAAGGAGTTCATTACAAGAAAGAGACTTTTGCATAATAGGGACCTGACGACTGGCTCCTTTTTGCACTTGGCATACAGATTTTCATTCAAATATCTAAATATCTAAAATAATAATTATGAGAAAAGAAGCAATATGCTTCATTTAAGAATACATCTGAATGAAATTTCAAAAAGGTTGTCCCCCACATTTTATTTTGACCTGAAAACAAAAACATTTTTGGTTGGTATAACAGAAAAAATTAGTAGGAAAGCAGGCTTTTTAACTTTTGGGGAAAACACTCCAATTTATAAGCTTTCATTATTTGATTTTATTTATCAAAAGCACCAAATTATGCCAATACACAGAAAGTATTGCAAAACTGGCACAGAAAGACTCTCTTGTGAAATGTATCAGGGCAAAATATCACTGATAAAATTGAAGTTTAATAGCAACATGCATTTCCTCTAGGGGAAACTGAAACACATGTAATACAAATAATTCAAGAGAATCCAAAGAATAAATGAATTTACAAAAACGTGTAGTGGCATATGAATCCATAAATTGTAAGATAATGTTGCTTTGCAATTCTTATTTACTGTAAATGTCATCATATATAGTAATCATATTTTACCAAAGTGCAAATAAATCAAGTTCAATTTGCCATTTTAATATTCATAGCAAGCAAGATCATTTCATCAAATATATTCATTTTATTTTTTTGAAACAAATCTTTGTGTTATCATTTTAGCACTTAATATAGGTGAAATGTATTCTTTTTGTCATAAAAACATATCGTTTAGACATTCCAAACTTGATTTACATCACTTGATGTTCATAAGATGAGTTTTTTTGTATGTACAGTCATGGGCATCATTTCATTTTGAAGTGTGGGGGGGGGAACCAGGGGGCTCGGCGGGTGTCCAGTGGGCAGAGCCCCTTGGTGGGGTCAGGGAGCTTCGCCCCTTGAAGCCCCAGCGTTTTTTTTTTTGCATTCCAAGGGTGTTCCTAACACATATTTTTGTGGGTAATGTGAAGACAGAGCCCCTTGGTGAGGGTAGCCCTAGCGTTTTTTTGCATTCTAAGGATGTTCCTGTGAAGAAATTTGCAAATAAATAAAAACCGTGTGGGGGACATTTGATATTGTGTCCCCCACCCTTCAAAGTGGGGGACATTTGATATTGTGTCCCCCACCCTTCAAAACTTGGGGGGAATGACGCACATGTGTAAAGTAAAGCTACCATCATAACAACCCGAATGATGATCAACAACGGGCTACAAATTCACCAAGGCTCAAAACAAAAATGTATTGTGCTGCCCTCAGCGATCGACCCTAGTTAAAAAGAAAAA
>JXSR01S037768.1:57862-77809 GCA_000969725.1 Ophiothrix spiculata
GGTTGAGTTTTTTTAGAAAAAGCACCCAAATTAGCCAAGGCTCAAAACAAAAATGTATTGTGCTGCCCTCAGCGATCGACCCTAGTTAAAAAGAAAAAAATACAGGGTCGGGAAACACCCAATTTTGCTCAGATTGGGTGTTTTTTTAGAAATAGCACCCAAATTAGGTATATTGGGTGTTTTCCAAAAAATAATAGTTTTATGACCGAACACCCAAACTGTGTCATAAAATCCACTTGACGGCAAAACAACTATTATAAATTTATTTTCCTGCCACAATATGTTTAATAGCATTGAAATGGTTAAAACAACAGCTATCAGCTGCAATCAAAGGTTTCTGGGTCAATTGCAAATACATCTTTGCATAACAAGAAATATATAGGCTACAAAATATAGATCAAATACAATCAACTTTCTAGCTTATATCTGGATTAACCTCTATATCAGGACATCAATTTCGCATCTACATCGTAAGTGTCAGATTTAAATTCAACTTGGGGATTATTTTCACTTCAAATCACTGATACCTGATAGCAAAAATTTCAATTTGACTTCAAGATGTCTTAGATGTGCTATAGATATCTGTATTGGTCAATAGTACCCGTCTCTCGAGGACTGCGTTGCCATGTAACCGGCAAATTTGGGTTGCATTAAGGGAGGTCGGAGCCTCATAATCGCTAAAAATTGTTTTTATCATAACTTGGAAGACTAAAAAGGTAAAGTACGTAAACGTAGGCCCTATATATTTTTAGAAAGGAAATTTGACAAGGAATCCATTTATAGCATCAAATTCAAAAAAAAGAGACTCGCTTTTTAGAAACTTGCCAAAAACGAGTTATTTTGCAATTATTTTTTTTAAAACAAGCTATAAAAAGATTCCTTGTAAAATCACTTTACTAAAAATGTATACTTTTATATAGTTTACTTCATTAGTTTTCCAAGTTATCAATATTTTCATAAATCATGAGGCTCCGGCCTCCCTTAATTTTGAAGTAGGGTTACCTTAAAGTTGCAAGTTTGTGTAATTTAAATGACCGGAAATTCTGTAATTTCCCTTGGATAGTTGTAAAACTACAACAACATTCTCAGATCAGATTTCAAATTTCTGTTCTCATTTGCTTGGTTTTGTTATTTAGGGAACACTACTTATGAAAACTCAAGTTGCAATTTATACTTTCCTTCAAATATTCAATTGTCACTTCAACATAGATGAATTAGATGAAACTTAGATATATGATATTAAGATGTTAATCCTCTTTTATCTACCAGCTTTGACCATTTTGTGATCTCCCTCCTAGTGATATAGCTTCAGGACAAGTCATCAATCCTAAATCAGACAAATACTTTGACCCAACTCTATACATGTAAAACAATCACTATGGATTTAACAACTGGTCATATTCATTCAAATTATGATTTACAACACGCTCCAACTATACCCAAACATGATTCAATTTCACATCCTTATCAAAGAGATATTTGAAAATCCAAAAGAGAAGCTGTTGACTTCCAATTCCCCTAGCATCAATTTCAATTTAGTTTCCAGTACAGACATCGGAGATACGTGTTGAATATCTCTCCTTAACTGTGATGGTCAACTGGTCTATTTGATTAACAATTTTCAAACTGAAGCATTGTTCCCTTTGTCTTGTCGGTCTATACTCTGTAAATCTTTAAGTATGCAACAAGCAACCGATTAGCACGCATTAACCAATATGACCTCACATGGAAATAAATTGGTCCGTATTTTTCGAATCGTAACAACATACCAAATCCTGCTGAATATTCAAATAAACTTATAATCAAGGTTTGTCCATGTAGTAGCAACAAAATTAGCCAAAAATAATACCAAAATCATGAACGATTCATGTACAAAATTAGTAAAATGCAGTGATTTGGTCCTAATCAATAATTACTAGTCTCTTACACAAAACAAAACCACCAGCTCATAATGTTGAAGAATACAAGGGATATGCTATGATCTCGTATCAGAGTCTGATTGTTTGTTTCATATTTCAAAGTTTATAGAGTATAGGTATATGATAGCATGTCACAAAGAAGAAGAACATTTTTGCCTCGTTTTCGATGTGTACGCCTTGATACCATCTATCGTTAAGCATCCTTTTAAAGCAGGGGATATATCTATAAACAAGCCCATAGCCCACTACATGTTCACCCAAACAGGGGAAAGGATAAAGAGGAAGGAGAAAAGAAAGCAGAGGGGGAAAGAGAAGAAAAGAATATATTTAAAACCAATAACATCACTTGCATTCAAGAGTTTTGTCTAGGTATAGCCCTAGTCTCCTGATTAGAACTGAAATCTTTGCTACTGCCACTTTGCTATGCCACTGGATCTTGCACTGATTTCTCATCTTGCAGCGTCCATTTGCTATCCCCATCAATTTATAAGTGGCTGGTTATAATGGAATACAGACATGAAAAGTAAAGCATTTCAGATGGCTCTGTGAAAGGTTTCACAATGAGTTACATTTATAAGAATTAACAAATTTCATTTTATTTAGTTCTTGATTAAGAATAAGTTTCTTGCAATAGTGATTATACTATGTCACTCCAATTTGATACATTAGGTTTTATCCCAATAAATTACTCTGGCTGTGTTCCAGTCAAAGCCTATGGAACTTGACAAAATTGCCTTATTAAGCTAATCGTGAGGGAGGAGAGCATCAATCTTTAAATTGGAATCAGCAGCACACTGATTGCTGACTGATTTCAAATTGATGACACTGATTTGGATTGGGGGATTTGGTCCAGGGAACTGGATATATTGGCTGACCTGCAACTTGGTAACAATATATAAAGATTGGTAACAACATTAGACTGGTGACCAAATTGGATTTGCTTTAAACTAGATTGTTTTTGATTAACTGAAGATAGCACATGATACTGACCAAAGGGCTTAAGCTGTTATTTGACTAAGAACTACCTTCACTGATAGTTAAAAGGTGTTTGCTACATCATTTTGTCAAGTATTTGATAAAAACAACAATTTTGTAACAAAAATCAGTTAACTCTTGCAATGAAAAAGTCTAAATATATAAACATGTCAAATTTATATCCTCGGTCACAAATCAAAACTCTTTAACAAAATTTTATTACAGAAATTAAGACCTTTTTAAAAAACATTTAAAATTTGAGCAAAACTTGCTACTCCTGAAAAATGAGAAAAATGTTGAAACAAATTTGTTGTTATTCACAAGATGATGTCTATCATTGGAATCCTCTTATTAAAGTCATATGGCTCTTTGGAAGACAGTCATACAAGTGTATCATGTTCTTTTGAAACACACATTTTTGGGGTAATTGGGTGGGTTTCCATGATATTTCAATTTCCTAGACAATCTAAAGAGCAATTTACACACTCTGTTGTATCCCATCATGGGTATCAGACGCCAAATGGTTCAGAGGTAGCAAAATATTAAAAATATATGCTGTCTTAAGGTCAGATTCCTTTTATCCGTTTGTGGTGCAGTTGCGGTGCGGTTTGCACTGTAAGGCTACTGGTAGTTGTAAAATTTAAAGCTTTAACCTGATAACGTTAACATTTAGCTCCATTCAAACTTGTGCTTTAAATAATACCACTACCAGTAGCCTTACCGTGCAAAACGCACCGCAACCGCACCACAAACGGATAAAAGGAATCTGACCTTATAAATGCAGAAAATAAACCTGTAGAACCCCCATCATATGGCTCGTTATCTTTTAGCAGATACATAAAGCAGCAGTTTGACTAAATCTACTCTTTAATTTAGCTACAAAGATACAATATTGATCTTCATTTAATATAAAAGGAGGCTATGGCTGCTACACCATTGTTGACCCCTGCCTACATTTTCTCCATTAATGTGGGAGGAAGTTAGAGCATGATCTCAAGTTAAGTAAATTAAATAACCTGGCAGACATGACAAGATAAAAGCTGGTTGGAAGATGATTAACTATTCTCAAATTAACTCACCTATTGATGAAATTCTATAGTCTGGTGACTGGACTGGTGGCACATATGGCTATTTCTTTAAGATGCTAAAGTAGTGGTCATAATTAAGTGGATTTAAATCTTACTTAAATGATTGCCTGAAACAGACCTTATCTGCCTGGCGGATAAGATTTACCATTCTACAATTTGATCACCTCAAATGGTCTGCTAGTAGGTGATGAATTTAGCAGCCTTGCATGTTGCAACATCATGTGTTTCTTTCACTACATGCTTAAATAATGGTAACCGAAGTATAAAATATTTATGCAATTTGGTCACATTTAAAGAATTAGTAACTGATGACTGTCAAGCTCGCAGTTCGTACAAAGCAAGAAATCAGACTCTGTTACATTATCCATAGCATATCCCTTGTATTTTTCAACCTTATGAAGATGTTTTTGTATTGTGTAAGAGACTAACAATGATTGATTAAGACAAAATCACTTTGTATAATTATATTTATTATGTATTAATTTATTTAAGACATCCCCCCACCCCCCCACCCGGTCTTATTCATACCAATCGCAGACCTGAGTTCCACCTCCAGTTTTGGTTTATCTCGTTATTTTTCAATATTATCATCAGTCTATACACAATTTAAATCTGCACTGTGCAACAATCATGCCTCATTTTTTGAACAAAATAGATGAATGAAAAATTGTGTTGGATCCAACACAAAAATACTTTAACATATAATTGCTATCAAACGGTTAATTTGTGTAAATGACATTGTTGCAAAAGAGGAACTACACATCGAACTGCATTGCTGTTTAAACCTTGTATTCCATGATATTGAATGTCAACAATAACCTACATGAAGCATCTTGAGATCATTGCCTCCTCGACTACACCTTAGGCGGCAAGGCCTTGCCTCTTATCTATCTAGTTCAGTGAAGCAAAGGATCAATCAAGCGCCATCTACTGAGGCCATGTTTGACCACCAACTACATATCCTTGTTTGTAAATATATTGGCCATAGTAGAAATCCTCTGAAAAAATGTATGTTAAAGGGGCAATTCATGATCCACTTTTTGTGCTCAAGGTCACCTCTATCAAAATTGATTTTTTTAGCTAAAAAGAATCTTTGACTGGTAAATGTTACAATCCCAAAACCATTCTTTCAAATGTGCTTACATTTGTGGAAAAAGTGACAAAAGATTTTCTAATTATTGTCCGGACCCGACTGTAAATACAATACAGTAGCTTATGGAGATATTCAAAATGCTGAAAAGCTTGTAACTTGAAAACGAATGGCTGGAATCAAGTGAAATTTTCAGTATACATTTATGTTGTACTCTTCTTTTTATTTAGCTAGAAATTGGGTGAGGTTTTTGTCACATCAAAATCATGAAATGCACCTTAAGCATTTGTATGGCTTTTAATACCTCTACAACAGATGTTATTAAAATGTTACAGCAATAAGGCATGATTTGATTCAATGGATTTGATTTAGATAAAGATATTCATAGGTTTATTTTCCCTTAAATTGTGAATTTCACATATATATGATTTTCAGACTTGACTTCCATTTGGTACTTTACTCCACAATGGCAGATTATGCCTGTAAAACCCTATACATTTTTCATTAAAAGAGACTTACACACAACCCCCGGAGAAGATTAGTGCCATCGCAAACTGTGAACTGTGTCCTATATTTGTTTTCATCCTGTTTATTGCTGTATCTAATTCCTTCAAATGAATACAAACAAGGCTGACATCTGGACATATTAATACATCAATTAGACTCCAAGCAATCACGTTTCAGATTGCATAAAACGCCAGAAAGGTTAATTGCAATGTAAGGCCCTTATAACTCAATATTGAGTTTCCCGTCACTCGCCCTCGTTATGAAGTGAAAATCCCAAAATATTTCATTATTTTAAAATCAGCCAATTACAACAATTTTTTTCACTTTTTTGCTACTATATTTAATTAATTTCACATTTTTGGTGGTAAAGGTAAACATTGTTTTCTTTAAATTAAAGGATACTTTTTGGTGGTAAAGGTAAACATTGTTTTCTTTAAATTAAAGTACAAGGTATACCAAGCAAGAACATTGGTTTTAATGATGTAAACCCTTAACAAATTGTCAATACGTGAGTGTAGCAATGTAATTGACCCCTAAAATAGCCCAAAATAATAGATCTAAAAAATAATGAATAATGAAAAATGAAATAGTTGCCTCATTATGAGCTGAACAAAATGTGACGGGAAACTCAACATTGAGTTACAAGGGCCTAATATAAAAACTGCAATTCCCTGTTATTTCCAGTGGGGTAACTAGTTTCTTAGGCGGTATTCATAAAACGCACTTAAGTGCAACTTTTTTAAAGAGATTCCCTTAAATCTGCTAAATTTTAAAACAATTCCTAGAGCAAAGAATTTACTAAGTTATACTTAATTGAACAAATATTCAAGGGAACCCTTAACTGTTATAAATTTAAGGGCAACTTTTTAGGGATCATGGAGTACCCTTAATTAAAGTTGCCATTAACCCTTTGAACCCGACGAGCCAGTATACCGAGTCACGTGTACATGTACCGTATACCCGATGAGCCGGTTTATCTGCTCCAGGATCACATGTCAGAAACTTGCTGTGTCTGTCAACAGGCATGGGTAGTTAAAAATTCCAATGGTCTTATTTATATCGGAAAACATCAATAAAACTTTGAACACATAGTTGATCTGCCATTCTGCTCTTATTTACTTGACAGAGCGGAATAATTCCTCACATTTTCGTAAATTTGATCAAATTTTCAACAAATATGGCTTCGCCCATTATAGACTACAACGTAAATGTCAAATATGTTGGTCGACATAAATACTAGTAGTATTTTTTGTTAATGCTGGTTATTGGAACAACTCAGACTAGTGTAAAATGAAAAGGAAAAGCAAGAAAAATCAAAATAAAAGTAAGTTTAGGCGTTATGTTGTCTATTTTAACTTTTGGGTTGGCCCGGGTCAGCGGTACACATGCACGTAGAATGGCCAGGGTTCAAAGGGTTAAATGTTACGGGTATTCTGGCATATTGTTTTACATGATTTGCTTTTCAATACAAGAAAACCCCTCCAGTGTGACTAAAGAATGCCAATGTAATATCCTTGGTAAGTGTCTAGCCAGGATTACATACTCGGGGTACGCTACAAATTCTAGTCCAAAACGGCAACGTATCCAGGGGGCCGTTAGCGGCACCTACATGCCTATATCGGACGTGTTGCCAAATGTATCATTAGCAGTAATTAGGACTAGTGCGCCCTTATTTTTCCATTGTTTTATTTCTTTATTCTGTATCCACTGTTTTTCGTTGTTGTAAACCTGGGGTGCACACGCCCCTTCCGCACCCCCCTGGCTATGCCAATGCTTGGAAGTAATTTTTACCATTTTTTTAGCATTTTTACACCTAAAATTACAATTTAAAAGAACCCAAATGATGCACTGAAATTGAGCAGAAAATCAAACTGCAAGGTTAAGGGAATCACTAAGTATAAACGTGACACTTAGACAATGATTTTGCACCATCTTTTTGAGGTCATTGTCTAAAATTGCAGGTGCTTGTTTTGGGCCGGGATACTTTTCTGAGGAAGCATTATTTTGTTTAGACCTTACTTTTAGTAGCTAGTGGCCTGTCCAGATATAAATCATATATATGCATATGAATCAGCACAGTTCTTTAAAGCTTACAGACATCACTTATAAGAAATTACAACCTGATCACGTTTAATGGTGACCTACTAGATTTAGCAAAGCTATGAATAATTGAAGAGAAATATCAGGAAAATGTGAAGGAGGTGTTACGGCCTGTGATGAGAATAAATTTGTTGCTTCAAGTCACATTGTAAAAGATATTTATCTTGAAGATCAATAGACGTGGTCGGGCCGAATTTATTTCGTTTGTTGATTGTATTGAATCTCATCAAGTGAGTGCAAGAAAGTCGTATGTGCAATGGCTGTTGTATGTGATATGTATTTAACATCTCATCACTAGAATACAAAAATTACTTGAAAATTTCTCTCCCACATGCCAGTGGCTCTTGGTAAGGTTCTACAGCTGACAGCATCAAGATTAAATTGGAGCACAGATCTCCCAATATTCTTGGGTTTGTTTATTTTATAATTACAGCACTACAAATGCACAAGTGATGTTCGTTTTCATTGATAGAAATTATGTTTGCGCAATGAGAGCGACATTCGCTCTCCGCTTCAGTGAATAAGTCAAAGTAAATGTCCTTCGGACGAGGGAATGTTTTTGGACCACAAAGTGGTAATCTTTCATTATGTGGCAGTGATTGAAAAATCGGACCATGTACCTTTGAATCAACTTCATTGCTTTAAGCTTCTAAACTTGTCACTCCCATTTCTGAAAGGTTGCCAATCTCTGAATTAGTTTAATCAGATTGAACTTTATGGCAATCTTTCATTCTGAATTTCCTGCCTTTGATAAAATCCAGGAGGGGAGGGAAATTTTACAGTTCACAAAAATTAGTGAACACATATATTTTTTCTTGTTTATTTTCTGATATGCTTTCATTTATAGCAGTCTGTCAAAGTCTCTCCAACATATAGTCTGTTGGGCTGAACATTGCAAAATTTCAAACTGAAATTCGGTTTTAAGCGTTTACCATTATTCAGAAGGTATCAGTCAAGAATTGTGGTTTGGGCAGTCTCAGGTCTTTGTTTTTAAAGAGAGCCAAAGCCATTTTTCTTCTTAGATCTCCTCTTCAGAATTCAATACTAAGCTCACCCCAGCTACCTAATGGTATGAGCTCAACTCATTAAAACTCTCTACAAACCTATTAGGGAAGTTATTTATAGCTCTCCTGCAATCAAAAATGAAGCCTTTCATCCCCATACTGTTAATGGAATTGTGTATCAAATCAAAACGTAATCAGATAAACAAATCACCCAAATCACACTTTTACAATGGCTACATTTTGCTTATAATTGTACCAGAAACCAAGCAATTTATTGCCTGCATGGTGTAAACCCCATGGTAAATCTTATTCAAGCTACTGTCCGTATCCATGCCATGTAGTTTAACATGATGGATCATCAGTATTAAACATTCCCAGACCAACTCATGATAAGCCAGACAAGAACTGGTGTCCTATATAACCCTGCAGCACACAGAAGACATTGACAAAATAGCTGGCAACTGAGGGAAAACATGTTTACATCAGCACCTATGCACACTGACCAAATTCTCCATCAAAAACCCATCCATTTTGAAGCAGTCTAGCTCATGAATATCTTACATGAAGGAAACACCTTTGTTTATGTTCCTTTCAAGATTTTTGGAACTCTTCTGACTTGATGACCCTGGAGCATATGTACCAAAAAATCAAATTTGTGAACTTGTTTGCTTGTATACCCATATATAATGACTGTCAAAAGATTCTCCATTTAATTGGACATACACCAATTCATTTACACAAACCTTCTAAATCTGTGATATAACTGAACAACAACTGCATTTTTTGAAGTCTAATTTCATGAAAATTGGGAGCATGCTCAATCTCAACAATGATAAAATGCATGACGGCTGTATATACCTCAAAATGACAAACTCACGATCAGGCACACACTCCCCACACAGACCTGTTCTTATGCAACTGAAGAGCATCCCCAAGGACCCACTCTCATTACGGGCCATGTATGAGCATGGTGTCCACCTTGCAATGACAGTGACAACCCTCCTGGGAGGGCATCCAGCAATAATGTCAGAAGTCTACTCTCCTGAAATCCCCAGTGACCATTACGAACATTCACAAAATACATCATGGGAAAACATAATGTTTACTTGTGTACTTGTACCCATGCATAGACATCACCACATTTTCTGTCTATGGTCCTTGTATATTATGCCACAACTGAAGGACATCTGGTGATATTTGTGGGAAACTCTGGAGCACACTTAAATACACAGTACTTTTTGAAGTATATTGAAAACCTGGAGCTTCCTCACAACATGGCAACAGTTACTAGTATAACTATTGACAAACTCCCCAACAGACATAACCACAGACCCACTCTGTTTACAATCCATATTAAACTGAAGGGCATCCGGCAACATTTCTAGAACTTTATCTTGAAAACCCTAGAGCATTATCAATATTTATAGAAGTCTGCTATCATAAGCCTGGAGCACACAAAGAACATTAACAACATACAAATTACCAACAGGAAGCCTGTTTACTTGCGCACTATGTACTTACACTGTTGTCAAACTTCTCATATCAAACATAACAACATCCAGTTTGCAATCAACACATTTGTCTCCAAGCCAATTTTTCCAGTATTTACAAAACTATTCTCTTCATGAAACCCACAAGCACATACTCAAATACTCAACATCGACAAAGTACATGCCAATATGTGTAAGCATTTTCTTGCTCTTCGTCTGATGTTTCTGAATAGACTTTTAAGACATTTAAAAATGTCAGCAGTGTTTGAATTTTACATTTGAGTAACTTGCACAAAATAATGAGAATTTTATTCCAAAATAAAGTGAAAACACATCATTTTATATACAAGATCTAAATGATGAACAGGTTAAATTTCACCTCAAAAGAGAAAGCCCCCTCTTAAATTGGAACATTGAATATGTCAACATGCAACAATATCTTTTGCACAAAGCAGTGTGACATAAAGTGACCCTAATCAACACATTTAACAAGAAAAATTAATTAAAGATTAAAACTGACCAAGAAAGTTTAAATCATACATTGTCATAGCCGAGAACTAGTATTGTTCAATGTTAGTAATTCTTATGATACAACATAAAGCATCCATCATTATTCTGAAGTTTTTTGAAAACCTGAAGCTTCCTAACTACATGGAAACAGTAGTATAACTATTGACAAATTCCCCAACAGACATAACCACAGACCCACTCTGTTTACAATCCATATTAAACTGAAGGGCATCCGGCAATATTTTTAGACGTTTATCTTGGAAACCCTACAGCACAACCAATATTTTTAGAAGTCTGCTATCATAAGCCAGGAGCACACTATGAACATTAGCAACATAGAAGTTACTAGCGGGAAGCCTGTTTACTTGCACCCCATGTACAAACTTTTCATATCAAACATGATAACACTCCGTTTGCAATCGACACATGACTTCAAGACATTTTTTTCAGTATTTACAGACGTATTCTCTTCATGAAACCCAGAAGCATATACGCAACATCGACAAAGTACATGACAACATGTGTAAGCATTTTCTGCACTTCATCTGATGTTTCTGAATAGACTAACTTAAATGTCAGCAGTGCTCCAGTTGGCATTTGAAGTTACTTGCACAAATGAGAATTTTATTCAAAAATAAGGTGGAAAACACATAATTTTATATAAATACACTCAGGAATGCATAGGTTAAACTTCACTTGCAAAGAACAAATTTTACACTTCCTTAAAATTGAGCACTGAATGTGAGAAAAATATATTTTGCATAGAAGCAAAGAAACAAAAGACCGAAAGCTTCATTGATCAAGAAAGTTTAATGCGAAAAATTAATTTAAAGAATGACACTGACCAAAAAAGTTTCTTTCATACATTGTCATAGCTTAGACCTAGTACCATTGTCTGTTTGATATTCTTATGATACAAGATAAAGCATCCATCGTTATTTTGAAGTCTATTGAAACCTGGAGCTTCCTAACATTATGGCAACAGTAGAAGTATAACTATTTACAAATTCCCCAAAAGATATAAACACAGACCCATTCTGTCTACAATCCATATTAAACTGTAGGGCATCCAGTAATATTTTTAGAGGTTTATCTTGGACACCCTAGAGCACGACCAATATTTTTAGATTTCTGCTATCATAAGCCTGGAGCAAAATATGAACATTAACAACATACAATTTAAGTTACCATCAGGAAGCCTGTTTTCTTGAGCACTATGTACTTACACTGTCGTCAAACTTTTCATATCAAACATAACTACATCTCGTTTGCAATCAACACATATGACTTTAAGTCATTTTTTGCAGTATTTACAAAAGTATTCTCTTCATGAAATCCGGGAGCACATACTCAACATCAACAAAGTACATGACAACATGTGTAAGCATTTTCTTGCTATTTATCTGATGTTTCTGAATAGTCTAACTTAAATGTCAGCGCTTGATTTTGACATTTGAAGTTAATTACACAAATAGGAATTTTGCTATAAATATGATGAAAAACACATTTTACACAAAGTGATGCATGGGCAAAATTTCACTTTCAAAGACCAAATTTTAAACTCTCTTAAAATCAAACACTGAATGTCAGCAAACTATCTTTTGCACAGAAGCAAAGAAACAGAAGATGTGAAGCGATCAAAAAAGTTTCACACAAAGAATTAATTACAAGATGGCATTGACCAAGAAAGTTTGATTTATTACATCGTTATAGCCTTGAACTGTTCTCTGTTCAAAATTTTTTATGATGTAACTAGCAGCATCCAGCAATATTATTTTTTGAAAACCTGGAGCTTCCTCATAACATGGCAACAAAAGTATTAAAAAATTCCCAAACAGACATAAACACAGATCCCACTCTGTTTACAATCCATATTAAACTGAAGGGCATCCGGCAATATTTTTAGACATTTATCTTGAAAACCCCAGAGCACAACCAATATTTATAGAAGTCTGCTATCATAAGCCTGGAGCACACTATGAACATTAACAACATACAAGTTACCAACGGGAAGCCTGTTTACTTGTGCACCATGTACTTAAACTGTCGTCAAACTTTTCATATCAAACATAACAACATCCCATTTGCAATCAACACATATGACTCCAAGCCAGTATTTACAAAACTATTCTCTTAATGAAACCAAGGAGCACATAGTCAATGTCGACATGACGACATGTGTAAGCATTTTCCTGCACTTCTTATGTTTCTGAATATACAAACTTACCCAACAGCAAACTATCTTTAGCACAGAAGCAGGTAGCAATAAGAGTGAGGTGCACAAGCTTTTAGCCAAAGAGCCGTCAAGCCGTCTCTTGGACGGCCTGTCACGATAAAAGACGGCCTAGAAAATGCTAAAGCCGTCCTAGAGGCCGTCAAAAAATGTTAGAATTTATCTTCAATAATCATCATCAACACAAAATCTGATCAATTTATTGTACTTTGTGAACTTAAAATGGGTTTTATATCGCGTTTTTTCTTCGTTCGTTCCCCCAGTGAGTCACCATTTTGTTAAAAACTAGCGCGAATGTAATCCTCGACTTCTTTGTGAAGTATGAATATTAATGATGCTGACGTCACGATGTTTTGATTGAAGCCGGCCTGTTCGCCCGGCCGCGAATTTGGACGCCCTACTTTCAAATCCTGGCTAAAAGCTTGGAGGTGCAGGATTGTGCCTTTCCCATTCAATGGCATAACTCCATTCATTGTTTTCAAGAACGTAGCAATACTATCAATAGATACAATACTGCACCTTGGTGGACATGAAGCAACACTAATCAAGAAAGTTTAACAAAAAGAAAAATTAGAAGATAACAACGATCAAGAATTTTTTTTATACATTCCACGATACTGGTATCGAACAAAATATTTTCAGGTACTTTCCCAATTTTGTTTGTTCCGATACATGTAGTGTCACCTTTTTAACCTTATGATTTGGAGATTTCATGTTACGTTACCAATCCGTATGATTTTCATGTATGCTACCTTATCTACTTGAAGAATCAAGACATCCTCTACGATCTGAAGTTGTGTTATTCAAATACAAGAAGTAACAAGAACTATTGTTTTCAAAGATTAAGTACATATGAGTTGATTCAGATTTGGATTTTATCAGTTTCGTAAACCTTGTTTTAGTATAAACACATATCACAAGGTTCGTCAATTTACTATTTAAGACTTGCATAATCCTGGGGAATTCATCAAAGGTTCTACACTTTATATATCTCGTGGACTTCTACCCATTGGAACATTTGGAGCATTGACTTTATGTAATTTTATTGGAATCGATTAATTTAATGTAACTATGATTTGGTAATAAACTACTGTAAAAAATGGGATCCCATATCTGATCAGTTTATTTATGCGAACGTGATCTTTCGTTAATATAATTTTCTTAATATTGAGTTTTGAAAATAAAATTGTTCAAAAGTAAAGTTGTTGCGTGGAAAGTATTATTAGTTTAGTTGTGGATAGACCATTAGAAAACATGTCAAATTGTTCACACCCCTCATCGTGACAGCTAGAATTAAATAGCACTGTTCTTTAATTTTTCTTCCCATAAGTATACACCCATACATACATAGAGGGAAGAGCCAAAGTGGCTGGACGTTGTAAGACAATGGCTAGGAGAAGGATGAGGTACCATAACCAGTACTGTAAGTGGATGTTAGTTAGTGGGCATTGGGTAAGTATTAAAGACAAGGTCCTAAAACAAGTGCAACCACAGCCAGGTTCTTTAAAAAAATGCACTTTAAAGACAGAAATCACTTTTGAGGGTTGTAATTGCTTATAAAGAATGCATACCATTTCCATACAGAGCATTTGTATTGGTAGTCTAACTGAACCATCCCTTACCCCTTAACTAAGAGAAGACATTGACAAAATTTACAGTGACATTTGAAAGTACTGTTTATTGATTTACCCAAGAACTTAATGAATGATGGTTGACAAAGACCCTTCCAGACACGTACAAAAATCCCCTTTAATCTTTCACTTTCTTACATGCATTTTAGTGGCATCTGTAGAGATGCAAGATGCATACTAGATACGTTTGTTTGTTTGTGTTTGTTTGTTCTTTATCCAGCTTGGTCCATAGGGACTACTCATGGGATATCTGAAACTGATAGCATTTTTTTTTGACAATAGATGCCATGCCTTTAAAATTTCAAAGTAAAATGCATTGTTAAAACTTTCAATGCATCTTTGATGCAAATAGCTAGCTGTCCTTTTATGAAAATTTTATTGGGGACGCTTTTTGTCTTATAATTCATGCTATAAGCAAGGTGCAGACTAGAGATCTGAAACTGATAGCGCTTTTGACAGAACATGCCATGTCTTCCAAATTTCAAAGTAAACACCATGTTAACGACTTTCAATGCATATTTGATGGCAGGATGTAATCTGAACCCGAGTGAAGCAATGCTTTTGTCTTATAGGAAAGGTCTCAGGTATCAGTATCAATACATGTCGTCAAAGATACAAACACGTTCTCAATGCTGTCATCTTGTAGACTCGTCAAACATACATGCATTTTTTACAGAACTTGATGAGATTCTTTGTAACTCTATCTAAGCAACTCTTGTAATGATAACCGAATTTGTTCCTTACTTCCGTAATTACTTGGCTCGCTATGCAAACATGTACTATCTGAGAGTTAGATTGTGGAACAATGCTCAAATGATTGGATATAGGGCTGTGCACTTGTTTTGTTTTGATTTTTCAGTTTTATTTGAAAGATCACCACTTAAAACTCGAGGGGGGAGGGTCAATTCCAATTTCATTGTGGTTTTAAATTATAGTTACCATGATTAGACACATTATCTGTACTATATCTGTCATTATAATTAAATTGTATAAGGCATCTTAATTGATAGTTTTGGGGAATGTTTTCTCATATTTTAATCAACTTCTTAGCTTGAAAAAAATAATATTGGTCCAAGATGGTAAAAATTTAGAAATTAATCACAAAGTATGGATACATAACTTTTTCCCATGCAAAAATACACAGTAACAAACCCCTTCTTGAAAATTTTCAATACCATATGACACCAGGGTTATTTGCAGATTAGATACTGAAATCGATAATACTTTTTGTTCCTTTTGACAGAACATACCTTGCCAATATCAAAGTAAACAGCATGTTAACGACTTTCAATGCATATTTGATGGCAGGATGTAATCTGAACCCGAGTGAAGCAATGCTTTTGTCTTATAGGAAAGGTCTCAGGTATCAGTATCAATACATGTCGTCAAAGATACAAACACGTTCTCAATGCTGTCATCTTGTAGACTCGTCAAACATACATGCATTTTTTACAGAACTTGATGAGATTCTTTGTAACTCTATCACAGCGTCTCTTGTAATGATCACCGATGCAGTTTCAAATTTGCTCTTTACTTCCTGTGCTCAACTTGCTCTGCAAACATACACTTTTTCTGATGGGAGAATTGTGGAACTGTGCTCAACTGATTGGATACAGGGCTATTCACTTGTTGTGATAAGTTTTCAGATTCAAATGAAAGATCACAATTAAAGAGATTGCAATTAAAATTTCAGATGATATCATATGGAATCTGTTGAACTATTGTGGTTTTATGAGCAGTAATGTATTTGAAAGCAGCTTATAATTTGTTGTGTAAATTTAATTATGATACACTTATTTCCATTTATATTTCCAAAATGAAACATATTTACCTACACAATTGTAAAATGGATCATGACAAAATATTAGTACATTTGGTAAAAAAAACCTAAACAAAATTGAAAAAAGTTGAAGTAATCAAACCAAGATTTGATAGCAAAATATTATATTATTAGAATGACTAAAAAATTCAGTAACTTTACAAATGATCTTAAATTATGGCCACAATACTTCATACAAATGGCTACAGTGTTCTGACAACTATCTGACCATTTTGTACAAACTCTTGTCTATTGGTTAGTGAAACTACATCTAAAGACCATTAGAATTGTTTAAGAAATTGTCTTGAAAATGTCATCAGATTGTATACAAATTCATTACAGTTTGTACAGTTGTGTAAAGTCAATTGTGACTTAGGTTGTAAACGAAACACTGTTGAACAGTTACACGAATGCAAGACTTGTGTTACGTAAGAAATATGCGGTAGACGAAAACACGTTAAACCAAAAAAATAATAATAATTTTAAAGTTTCTAAAACCAAATTATACTACAACCAGTGTGTTACTAACTCACTAAATATGTAAAATTCATTTTATTGACCTCTTTTGAAGCCCACGATAAAAACATTCAATAACTACGTAAAATCAATCACCAATACGGTACAAATCTTTAAAGTTTCGACCGGGTTTCGCCGCAAAACTTCAAAGTTTGGCCACCGTTGCAGATTCGTTATAGCACCATTATCACACATCGAAACTGCGCAGTCCAGCTGGCACAGTCAAAGGTCAGGCATTTTGGACGACATAAACAGGAAGCAGATCAGGCAGAAAAAATGAACAAAATGAAAGTCTTATTTGATGTTTAGTCGGAAGTTTTAAGCACTGCAAAATGACAACAATTTGGACATATTTCTCAGTATAAAATGAGGCAAAACAATGAGGGAAAAAATATTACTATTTCGACCATCGATCGGGACTTATGGGAGGATACATGATGAGTGCAAGCGGGAAACATTGGTGTTGTTTTCCGAAGCTCGATCGTGGACCGGTCGACCGGTGTACTTTCGTCTAAAGCCGACCGTGTAACGTAAGAGAAAAAACACGGTATAATACAAGCTTAATTGTGACCATAGTTTCAGTTTGCTGTAGAAACAAACAAAACGATGTTTAGCACTAACAAAAAGATTGCTGGTTACAATATGGCATATTTTATTAAATTACCCATATTAAATATTCAAAAACCACTCGTTACTTTCAAATGACATACTACCATATCATATTGCACAACAAGGGAATCTACAGCACCTTTGAAGCATGAAGATTATGTATGCCATCAGATATCATGGCACTGGGGAGCCATGTTTGACGTCTTTGCTGGCATCAATTGATTTAGTGATATCAGATACTAAGACAGCGAAGAATCCACCCACAAGATACAGTGCACAAATTGGGTTACAATGATCAAGACATTTTATTTGTTTTGAACTAATAGCAATTACACAGACCCACTTGTTAAAAGTTTGACATCCTTTTTGTGTGTCTCATATTAAAATTTTCAATGTGGAAACATGTTTATATCTTTGTCAACATAAATTCAATCTTTGATATCAAATACAAAGATATTATCCACATGCTTTTGCTTTGCAGATAGTATAGTTGTCATCTGATTTTTTATTTATTTTAAGTTACATAATTAACACCTCCACTTTTATCAAATTGACTTTACCTCCATATCTCTGTCATCAGGCTATTTATTTTGGGAAAAGCTTTAACTCACGCCTTTCGTCTACTCCTCCATTGAACTTATTTTGTTTGTTTTTTGTTTTATATATGTCATTTTGATGTAGAGTTTTATGGAAAATAAAGGTTACAAGATTGTTGTATGAATGCATTCAATCTTGGAAAACAGATAGAAAAGACACCGCCCACAGGACAAAAACACAAATCCATTGCGAGTTACATTACATCCCCCATTTTATGCAATTCTATCCCCCTTGTATCTCTGATATCATTCTACTAGTATTCTGTAGGAAAACATGTTTATTTCATTGACTAATTTCAATTGTAGATATCAGACACCAAGACATTACCTACAAGACTAAACACAAATTCATTTTAGGTATCATCACATCAGCTATTTTATGCAATTCTACCCCTATGGTATCATGGTATCATTCTATTCTCTAGGGAAACATGTTGACGTCTTTGTACAATAAATTCAATCTAAGATACCAAGACATTACCTACAAGATAAAACCATGAATATATTTGGGATATCATTACATCCCCATTCTATACCATTCTACCCTATGGTGTCCCTGACATCATTCTATTCAGTAGGGAAACATGTTTACGTCTTTGTACAAATAAATTCAATCTTAGGTATCAGATACCAAGACACAACCCCAAGAAATGAACATGTATTTATTTTGGGTTATGTTACAGTCTCATTATACAACATCAGGTTGACATCCCTATAGCATCTATGGCATCAATCTATTCATAGAAACGGTGAAATATCATATATTCCTATTGCACATCAGGCTGACATCCGTATAGCGTCTTTGACATCATTTAAATCATGGGGAGCAGTGACATATCATATATCCCTATTACACATCAAGGTGACATCCCTCAAGCATCTTCGACATCATTCAATTCATGTGGGATCTGTGACATATCATAAATCCCAATTGCACATCAGGCTGACATCCCTATAGCATCTTTTGACAATATTCAATTAATTGGGAAACTGTGACACATCATATATCCCAATTGTTCATCAGGCTGACATCCCTACAGCTGACATCATTCAATTAATAAGGGATCTGTGATATATCATACATCCCTATTGCACATCAAAAAAAAAAGACAAATATACATGGTGTATACAAACTCCCCAGTATACCTATAATTTGACCAAAGGACAATCTTTTTTTTTTTCAAATCCTACTTTTGTTAAAAGACCAATAAACAAAATAAAATAAAACAAAAATAGATGTTTGTTGTAAAATAGCATTCCTTTGTTAAACCTTTGTTTATTTATAAGGTGAGTATTAAATGCACTTATGTGACTATTTTTTTTTCTTAAATCAAAAATAGAGAATTATAATGAAATATGTACATGATAAATTTCTGACTTCTCTCAGCTAGCAATATCATTCATTGTTCAATGTTCTTGTGTACATTGCCACATCTAAATCTTTAAATTCTTCCAGATATCAGTATCATTGAATGTTCAAGGTTGCAGGGATTTTCAGTTCTTTCACACAATAAACCATCACCGCAGCTTCATGTCGAAAGGATTAACTAGAAAATGCCAATGAATCTGGCAAAGTTAAATTTGGTTTCAAAAAGAAACAAAATAATGAATATCTATTTATTCTATATTAGTGGGAATAAAACATGGACAGGAACATACTGTTGAGCTAAGGGCTGACTAAAATGGTTTCTTTCAAATAAATAAGGACATTACATATTTGATTTGCACATACCCTAGAATTATTTACTTAGCATTTTTGGCTGGGTGAGATAGGTTTCTATCAATTGGCCAGGAGTATTTGTTCAGGCCTCTGACCATGGATAATAGGCAATAAATTGCCTTGGCTTGATTGCTTAGGTA
>JXSR01S037768.1:80524-96417 GCA_000969725.1 Ophiothrix spiculata
CCATTTGGAATCACAAAATTATATGGAGCCATTTGGCAACATCTTAATTATATGGAGCCATTTGATATCATCTTAATTATATTTAGTAATTTAACATCATCTGAATTATATGGAGCCATTTGGCATCTTAATTATATTGAGTCATATGACATAACCCAAATTTTATGGAGCCATTTGGCATCACCCAAATTATATTGAGCCATTTCGCATCGCCAAAATTATACGGAGCCATATGACATCTCACAAATATGGACTCATTTGGCATTACGCAAATTATATGGAGCCATTTGGCATCACCCAAATTATATGGAGCACATTTGGCATCACCCAAATTATATGGAGCACATTTGGCATCACCCAAATTATATGGAGTCATTTGGCATCACCCAAATTATATGGAGTCATTTGGCATCACCTAAATTATATGGAGCTATATGGCATCATCCAAATTAAATGGAGCCATTTGGCATCACCCAAATTATGAGGAGTCATTTGGCATCACCCAAATTATATGGAGTCAATTGGCATCACCCAAATTATATGGAGTCATTTGGCATCACGCAAATTATGTGGAGCCATTTGGCATCACAAATGATATGGAGCCATTTGGAATCACAAATTATATGGAGCCATTTGGAATAATCTTAATTATATGGAGCCATTTGGAATAATCTTAATTATATGGAGCCATTTGGCATCATCTTAATTATATGGAGCCATTTGGCATCACTGATTATGTGGAGCCATTTGGCATCACTCAAATTATGTGGAGCCATTTGGCATCATTCAAATTATGTGGAGTCATTTGGCATTCATTCCGCATCAATCAAATTATTTTGTCATCGATATGAATCATGTTTGAATAGGAAAGATAACTTTTACAGGGAGCTTTACACCAGTGTTCCTGCTAAAACTGTATGTCGCGAGATTGGCGCAGATATTCTAAAATAGGTGCACATTCTTTCAAAATGAAAAAGGAGTCTTTAGTTCTGTAAGTTACATATTGGGGCAATTATTAAAGCTCTTCAAAAGAGCATTTCTGAAGACAGAAGATCTTACCTATCAATTAATTTCTAACAGAATAACTTATGTACACTTGTGCATATATTTGATTATTTTTTGACAGGGAGGATTGAACCAAACAGTTCTTCTTCCTTTGATTCTGACTATCCAAAAACAAGAAAGACATCATTAACATGATTTTATTCCAAAAATGAACTTAAATTACTGAACCATGACCCAAGATCGAAAGATCTTACTTATCACTAATTTCCAATAAAATGAACACAAATCTATTGATCCAGTACTCTGATCAGTAGTAAATACACTTATCTCTATGTCTATAAAACATTTAATAAAACTTGGCACTACTGAAGAGTATCACTTCAGATTACGTTTGTGCGTCAGGATGTCAATCACCCACAGGAGATGCCGACCTGATTCTGTCGGAATTATAGATCTCCCCGCCCACATTTTGCTATGAATTTATCGTAGTGTCTCAACAATTTGATGAAAGAATTTTATAAGTAACTGTCTTTAAAGATATACATAATGCTCAACAGAACTATAGGAGATTTTGATCACACTGTTCAAAAATGATGTGCTAAATGAATTAAGACTATTTGGACAGTCTGTAACTTCAACACTAGAACTAGTACCGTTCCCACAGATCGCCCCTCCCACGGACCCAGCAATGAGCCCAGGCTGGGCTTTTCAACACACTTTTGATTGTACTGCAGAGGGTAGTGGACAGCTCTGAGCAAGAGCTACTTCAACACTAATAAAAAGGTATCTACGTCATATACTGTAAAGCACTTTAATTTCACGGCATTAAAATTTAGCGAATTTGGAAACCCTCACTCTTTGGCTGCATTTTAATTTCACTAATTTGAATCATCTTGTTATTCAATGCTATGTTAACAATTATTATAGCGGCATTTTAATTTAGCGAATTGTGATACTAGCGAAATTAGCGAAATTAAAATGCTAGAGAAATTTTCATGCTTTACAGTACTTTGTTATGCAAGAAACCCTTTATTACCTTACGAATGGGTGTCAAGATGTGAAAGCACCATACACCTGGATTTTGAAATGTGAAAATATTGGAATGCACAGTATATAATGTCCCCCCTCCTGCCACATCTTTATCATCTTTATGAAAAACAGAACAGTTGTTTTCAAGACACATAACACTACACAAGATAACACTCCCAATCCAACCAAAAGACCATTATTGAAATGCTGACATCTTTGTGATGCAAAAAATGTAACTCCCAATATAAGTTACAAATGGTTTACAAGATCTGAAAAACCTCCAGGGGTTTCATACAGTACACATGATCCCCTAGCCTCCCGGGTAACAGAATTCTACAACTTCCCTATACAAGTGGGTTACTAGATCTGACAAATTCTTGAGGGTTTTCATATGTGAGTAACATCTGGAAAACCATAGTCAATTTTCCTTGGGGTGTGAAGTTGTATGAAGTTTATACCACAGGGGCATAATGAGAAACAGTACTTCTTTATCTATGTTTGTCTTCTATCAAAGCAGTTCTGACATCCTAAGTTTTAAAGTCACGAAAGTTAAATCATCCTCATCTAAATAGACAACAGTTTCAAAGCACATGTAAATAAGCTGTAACACTTGTATTTTGGGTATTCTTTATAATCCATGGTAAAACCCGGGAGTAAAACAAACCTACCAAAGTTGCAATATATATACTAGTTTGTTATTTAGAACTTATTAAGGTTAATAACAACTGCATATTTCTTGCTAAGCACTTTCAACAATACATTAAATATTTATAGTCTGATAATGACTATTTTTCATTCCATTCCATTCCATTCCATTTTATTATATTACATGTATTCACCAAAGATATCATGGCACTTACAAAAAAAATACACAAAATGTCAATCAACAAGAGAAATCAAATGATCGACTTTGCAAGAAATGACAAATTTTGTATGGAGCAGTCTGCCCAACTTTGTTCTTGCTCTTTTCTGCAAGCATTACAAGACAAACATTGAGTAATGCTAACACCCATCGATAGGACTTAACAGTGGCGTGTCCAGGGGGTGGCTTTGGGGACTAAAGCCCCCAGCAGAGTTGCAAAAATAATGTAGAATCAGCAAGTTTTGACACTAAGCCCCCCGCACAAATCACCAAGCCCCCTTAAGCCCCCGCAAGGAAAAATCCTGGACACGCCAGAGCTTATTGCGACTCTAAACATACCATACGTGTCTCAATATGCCACTTGCAAGATCAATAAGGAAGAGCACAATAGTGAAACATACGAATTCAGAATTGTCACCAAGTCATGCAAAGTTAGCAAACAGATATCAGATCTGACTATTTCTCTTTGTGATCTATTAAAGTCTAGATTTCAAATCCTAAGGAAATGTGTTTTTGACCTACGGGCTGTTGATAGTGTAAATCTGTAACTTCATTGTCAGCTACAGAAATCCACTTACATAAAATGTCTTGAGGGGTTTGATTCATTCCATTACATGTATGAGGCTACTCACCTAGGTATTGGCATCCACAAATAATGGTCAAGATTGAGAATTCTGAAGGACACTTTAGTTCTGACCTACGGGCTGTTGATAGTATTGAGCTGTAACTTTATTGTCAGATACAGAAATCCACTTATGGAATTTGGAGGAGGACATTATAATGAATTTTCATTCCATAACATGTATGAGGCTACTAACCTAGGTTTTTGCATCCACAAATAATGGTCTAGATTACAAATTCTGAGGAGATTCAGTTTTGTCCTACAGGCTGTTGATACTTTGAAGTTGTAACAACTTCATTGTCAGATACAGTACCCCACTTAAATGGAAAATGTTTAGCGGGGGACTTATTTAATTTCATTGCATGGATAGAGCTACTGATCCACATGGTCTCGATTTCAAATCTTGAGGAGGCTCTTGCAGTTTAGGCCTACGAGCTGTTGTTAGTGTAAAGTTGTAACTATTTTGTCAGATATAGTAACCCATCATTATTCAGGAAGTTTGGAATAACGTCATTCCAGCAAAATGGGACCACTTATAAGTGTTTTATTTCATCATTCCATGCCATCTTTCTTGCCATTGACGAAGATTACAATGTACTATACTATAGGAAAGCACATGCATCCAGGTGTCTTGTTTACATCCAGGACCTTTGTCCGATGTGAAAACAATTGCCGACTCCCCATTCAACTCAATGGAGAAAATTATGGCTCTTGGAAATTTTGATTGATTCTAGCAAATTTTCAAAATATTTCGATTCCAAAATCATGTGAGATGTGTGGAATTCAAAATAAAACAAGACGACAAACACCTCATCATTTCACATATTTTCTTCTCGCTATTAAAGTGATGCCTGTTTGAAGTATTGATTGTTTTCACCACGCACAAAGTCCATCGCAAGTTATTTTTAGATCACTGTGCCACATATGATGTATCAAATGCTTGTTGTAAAGACCTGGAACATAACAATTTACATCTTAGGAAGAAGTATCAGAAAGTTTGTTTAATCAGAGTATTGAAAGTATGGTACAGAACATCAGTGAATAAAATAACTAGCACACTTCAGCAAAATGGCAAAATTGACATCAAAAATGATGAAAATATTGATGATAATTGGAGGAAGCAAGCTGGAGCAGCACAGGAAAACACACACAAATTGCAAAGACCACTAAATGGCTGCTGTTAAGGAGTTGTCTGTCTAGCAGCTTAAATACTGACGGACTGTCACAATGATAGACAGGCAAAATGACATCATTACACACAAGGTGACGTTCTGGATGGAAATGAAGGGAAACAGTGCAATAACTATAGACACCAAAGAAAGGTTCGTTGTAGCTGTTGCTGCACGATAAATGACTTATTCATACCAAGAATACATTTTGGAAGGATTTTTAAAAGCAACTGACATAAACTGTTTGTGTATCATATTGAGCATAACACACATAAATGGGAAAGACCAGTAAATGATTTCACCTAATTAAGTAGTTGTCTGTTTGTCTGTCTGGTTGCTTAGATATTGATAGAGACATGGGAAACGACATCACCAGATGCAAGGTAAAGGTCTTGATGGAAATGACAGGAAACAGTGCAAAAACTCCATTCATAATCTCCCAAGAAAGGTTATAGCCACTGATGTAAATTAACCAAGTCATCTAAGGGTGAATTTTGCTAGGGTTGAAGAGCAACTCTTGATTTTTGATGAAGGTAAATTAGTACATAGTGATACAGGGACATTCCCCAGGGTCATTTCTTGACTCCCTCCCTGCAGTCAATATATTCCTAGTAGTATTCCACAGTGACATTGATATAGTTAAAATGTAGGACACAAAAGTAAGGAGAGTGATCGGATGTCACCTTACAGGAGATACTTGAGGACAAATAGAATGAGGACACAGGTTGGTATAGGCTATAAGTACTAACTTCAAAAGAACTACAGGCCTGCGAAAAAATGTTGAGCATAAATGGGGTATGACCTTCCACCAAGTTTTAAATCTTCTGCATATAAAGTAAACCAAGAAGGGTAAACTCTGACATGGAGAAACAAAACAAAATAAGCAAGCGATTAAGTAATGACAATGTGACCCCTCCCCTCTATATCTAGGTGACTATATAGTGACACTGATAACTTTATAAATGTGTCAAGAGACAAAGAAAAACAATGTAAACTTAGATGGGAGATACTGTGTCACCTCAGAAGTGATACTTGAAGATGATTGAAACAAAACACAGGTTTGTTTGTGTTACTCTGAACTTGGAAATGTTTATCATTATCTTTCTTTGACAGGCAATTTGTTTTCCATAGATTCCTTTCCTAAAAACACCTGTTTTACAAGTACTTGATTGAACTATTTCTAATGATAACCAGATTCAAGTTGATATAATGTACATTGATGTTAATTTTCCCGATTCTATCATGCAATGCTTCTGTAGCTCAGTCGGTTAGCGCGCAAGTCATGAGATCTGGAGGTCGTGGGTTCGAGTCCTGCCAAAAACAGTTGTGCTAAATAGTTTTTATTCACAGTGAAAAAAATGAAAAATAATCAAATACAAAAGTAAATCTGATTAAATACCGCCCTCTTTCCTACCTAGGACGCAGGAATTTAAACAAAAATTGGAGCCACGATTTCTGCGAAGTGTCATCTCCTATATTCATCCTCCTTGCTTGTAGTTGCTACAGGTCCATAGTTTTAACTTAAGATCCTCCAGTAAGTATATTTGTATACATTACATCTGTTCAAATGCTTCGTAAGTTATCTCATTAACAAAGGCTTTAGTTTACAAATAGTTTACAAATTGTAATTGATAAAAGATGTATCAAATTAATCTTACTGCACAAAAGAGATATGTCAATCAAATAGGCTATTGCCCTTGACAAAAGCAAACAAGTCTAGGTGTTATGCTTTTGCTTTTGCTTGTGTAAGCACAAAAGGGTTGTTACGGATTGCAATTTCTCAAGTGGGGATTATCTATACTTCGGACTCCAGTATGTAAGTAATGGGTCAACAAAAAGATTACAATAGATTACCAAATGCATTGTTATGCATTTACAACAAATCTGAACTAGCCTGGTGCATCAGTTATAGGAAGCAATGTAAACGAAGATGAGAGATAATGTGTCAGCTATAGCTGATGTATCATACAATTCTGAGGTTAGTTTTGATAACACTGAACTTTGTACAATGATTGACACTGATGTTTGTATAATTTGATTGGCAGTTTGTCTACAGGTAAACTTGAGTAACAAGATCAAGCAATCAGCTGCCAGGGTAGCTTCAAAGTAGTAGATTCATAATCAATTTGCTTATAGCTCTCTTGTAAAATATTTATTTGAACTTTTCCTAGTTTTCGCCGACCGCCATTTTGAAATGAGGCTACCGATTTTCAATTTGTGCATGTTTTCTATACAATATAGACAGAACCTACAACTAACACCAATTATCTTCCAATTTAAAGAAATGTTGGCCAAGTACATGGTTTTGACTACTTACATTCAATAAAACAAGATATGCAAAACTGACCCAAGTCCATGGATTTTCACAACTTTTGAATACATATAGGACTTTTGAGGCACTTGCGGTGCAGATTCATTTTAGTCCTTCACGTACAAGGTAGCCGTAGTTATAAGAAAGTCTCTCCTGTGTATAACTCATTTTTTTAAAAAGGTGGACTTAGTCAGTCTTGCATTCTGATATTCAATTCTCTAGAGAACTCTTATGACATTATGATTTCAACTTTAAAAATGTTTTAAATTACAAAATCAAAGATGAAGGCCAAGAAAATGCAACAACTCATGTTCAAAAATTTTGCACTTCCCCCAAATTACATCCTTTGCAAAATTACAATCTTTATAGAACCCCCCTAAGAACTCACAAACAGCTAACCTGTAACTGACTGCTGTTTGCAATATTTAACAAGAAAAGAAATGTTATTATCAAAAATAGAATTGTTATTTGAGACTACAATTAGAATTCTGAGAAGAAAAACTTCAATGATAAAGTAAAGGGAAACATTTCCACATCCTCCAATCAATTCCATTGATTACAGCATTCAATCACTATCAAAACAAAATCGTGAGATTTTAATTATACCTCTACTCATATCCCACCTGCTATAAAAAGGCTTTTATTATTTCACAACATGCTAACAGCTATGTTCCAAGTCAACTTCTAGCGTTGGCGTCTTTGAATGACAAGATATGTGTCCCGTCATATCTAAAGGTACCTTAATACCGGCATAGTAAATTACGAGATACGGGCCATTGAAGCTAAGCATAATTAAAAATCATGTCCAAGGTCGAATTTCTAATTTTATCAGAAATGTTACCTTTGAAGTGTATTCTATCATATTAATCAGGTTTCAACATCCAAAACATAAGACAAATGTTTTAAAAATCGATATAAACATCCTTTCCCTATTAAAGTTTTACTTAGTACAAAAACTTCAAACTCGATTTTCTCAGAACTATAGTTTTCCGAATCAGTCCGATGCCTTTTGCCAATTTGGATGTAACTTTGCAACCGAATGTCCAATAACCAAAAGTAAGGTGTCATTTCAAAGCTTAAAATCTCAGCTTTCAGATGAGACCAAAAAATCCATTTTGATTTTGCCGACCTTAAGGTACCTTTCGATATGACGGGTCACATATAATGTGAATTATTAATTTGAATAATTATTTAGTTGTTAAAAAACAGTCAAGAATTATACATTTTAGTATATTCACCAAACTCCTGTCTGGTCGATGGTGTATTAAAGATAGTTGATGTTTTATAAACCTCATATATAGATTCCTGTCCTCTGATTGGTTAAAAGTGAGGGATTGGATTTAACTAAGCCCTATAAATTTACTATGCCCGGGGCATAGTTTTCACTAGGCCCGCTCAATGTATTTAGTGCCATTTAACTTGAGCTTCATGCGCACTACTATAAGCATTCATGGCCAAACACGCGCTGTGTAAGTGCGTAAGCTAGTTATCTTGCAGGCACAATACGTGCGGTCAGCATTAAAAGGAAAAACATATATCGTAAATTTATCATAGGGGTGCTAAAATGGTTCTTTCAACCAACTAGATGACAAAATTCTATATATTCGGTACATAAAACAAATATTGACTGCTTTTTGTTCGGGTACGGTTAAAATTATTTCCCCTCTTGTGATCTCAAAACCATGAATATGCCCTCAGCTTCAATTCGGGCATAATTCATGGCTTTGAGATCACCCTCGGGAAAATAATTTTCACCATGCCCCTCAGAGCGGTCAATATTTGTATAATATCTGGTTGAATATAGACATATACTGTGCTCTTCCTCAGACAAAATCTGACTCATTGTTTCCACATCATTAAAACATACTGGTGCCATTAAAGCAGCTTACTTTGGAACGACCTCCCCAAGTGTCTATTTGAAGCTCAGTCCTCGCCTATGTTCAAACGGCAGCAGGAAACTAAGTTGTTTCCATAATTTACTCTCTCTGTATCTATATTGTTGCTTTTTGTATTTATGTTTTTGAAAAAGAGCGCTGTTCTTTGTGGGGAGCTATATAAATGCTTTAGTGACAATAATAATAATAGTGTAATTTTTTTGTGAAATCAAGACAAATAGGCTAAGAAAAAAGTGTTTAAATTAGACCCATATATTTTAGACAGCTGTATTGAATTCAACAATGATTTTTGTCCAAAACCACATTTCAGATATCATCAAAACTTTGTCAACTATGTGCCATTTTTAATAATCCACCATGCTGTAAAAGCACATATTAACAAATTCATAAGACTAATTCTTGGTACTTAAAATTCTCTGATCATCTGAAAATCTGCAGTAGATTTTAAATAATTAGATCATTATGCAAGAGAATGTGAATTTTGTTGAGCTACACAGACGTGATTGATGACTTGCCAACTCTGTTTTAACAGCTTAAGATGTCATGTCTTACATCATGATAACACGCTTACACCTATAACCAAGAGCTTTTAAATTTTCTTGTTTGTAACCTAAATTTAATTGGCATAATGTGATGGAAAAAGATCCTTACATCTTTAGTTTTTTTATATTCCATCTAAGAGACAAATCTGCTTCCTATTCTCCCATTCTCCACATTCTGCAAGAGTAATGGATCAAAAACTAATCAGACTGATTAGCCAAGCTCATTCAGGAAACATGTAAAAACGGAACATGGATTAAATTCACTTTTCATGCAAGTTTATTTTTACCGGACACAATGTGTCTCATAATTCGGCAACTCAATAAAGCCAAACCAATATATTTTTAGGAAACCTATATGTAACCACCATAGATTTAAAGCAGAGATGCCTGCCTTCGTATACCAGCCCATACAATGGCGTTGTCAGCCATGGAGCTCAAATTGGGGGTATTTAGGTACACTGGGTTCCTGACAAAATTACCTATTGATGCGCATAGGGACATACCACACAAATAATACTTGATGCGAATGATCCCCCTACCTGCACACAAAGTGTATGTGTGCGTGTTTTCAACATTCGCACATTATGACAGATGCGATGCATCAATGCAAAAACCAAATACTTTAAATTTGAGCCCCATGCCAGAATCAAAATGGCAGCGAGCCTGGGATCTCTACTCTAAATCTATGGTAGCCATCCATCATCAATGAGCTGTAAAGCTGGCAAACTTAATTTTGCCCTACAGGTACAAAATACACGCAAAGGTCGTATTTCAGAATTTTCTGAAAATGTTATGTTCAGGGGTGTGAGAGGCTAGTTGACAAAAACGAGGAAACACGTCGTAAAGTTGGGGTAAAAGGTCAAAAATGGGCTAAAAATGACTGAAAAAACTTAAATTTCAGCACATGAACATTTTCAAAAACGAGGAAATCAGCTGAAAAGAGGAACTCTCACACCCCTGTATGTTAATTATGTATTCTCCAGAACACCAAGTTTTATTTCAAATTTTCACTAAGAAGTAAGAGCGACATGATCCATGAGATGGGTACTCTGATCTGTGCAAATAAAGCTCCCTGTACTTTTTAGTGAGGGTTCACCCCTGAGTAAAACTGAATAGCACCCTTTCCATAATACTTTCCTGATACATAATACTTCAGTTACGATTTTGTTTCCTTCTTTCTCCTCTACTTGGAAGCTCTTAGATCTAAAAGTGCAATCTCGTTCATGATATTTGATGCCCAAATGCATGGTTATTGAATTTCAACTGCATTAGATGAAAAGACAGCCTCAATAATATACTCATGTGCATAAAAAAAGCGCTGTCTTTTTTCTTTTGATTCTGCTAAATAGCAAAACAGCGCATTTACTTCAAAAGGATTTTCATATAATATGTGCTATTAATGTGACAAGCATTTGAGTATCATCTACAACATTATTATCTCACCCAGTAATCAAGAGCTGATCTAGATCTTATCTGACGCCGTAAAAATGCACAAACAGACTAAACATTATCACAAAGTTCAGTTAGATATTTTCCTTTGGAATTTTACTTATCAATTTAAATTATTTCAAATTTTATAAAGTGATCAACTGAACAAACTTAGTAGTTTCGTATTTTAACTTAACAAAATAAATTTAACATAGGGCAAAAAACTCATCCACTGAGCACATTGCTTGGTTAAAAAAGGGTTGGATTCTGGCTCATTGTCGTCGACGACCATAGAAAAAATGGTACCTTTTCAGGGTTCTGGGATTTCAAGTTTACCTAAATTGTCTTCATAAATGGTGAAAGTCAACCAAGCAATACGGATTTGCCAAACAGGTAATATATAACCGTATTGCACGGTTTAGGATAATTTTGCGTGCGCGACTTTTGCAAGCGCGCAATAAAAACACATCACGCACGGTCATTCCTGCGTCATTACTTTTTGATTACGCGGTGAGGTAATTTTGAGACTTAAAATATGTAATACGGCTATAATAATTGACTTTCGACCAATGGGATTCAAGGATTTATGTCAACCAAGTGATAATTTATAGTATTGCTTTAAATGATTTAATTTTTACTCTTGATAAAAATGGGCTATATCATTTCAAATCTTTGAAATGTTACAAAGTTTTAACCTCCCCTCTCATATTCTCAAAAATATAACATAGAAATGAGTTAGCAATTGCTTTAAACTGGGTAATAAATTAATCCTTATAAGCTGCTTCAAAACTCAACTGGTGGCAGTCTGCTGGTTCTGGGCAGTTTTGGGTAGTTGGCTATTGTTTATTTCTGTTGACCTGCAGGCCACTGCCGCTTGAGTTTTGAAACAGCCCCTTATTTGTGGCAAAAAATTCCTTCTGTTGAAATATATATCCTATTATTTACTATTGTAACCTCCAACATTTTATGATATCTTCAGGTCACTTTTTTGCCAGCTATTCTAAATTTCCAATAAATACAACAGAAAAGGTGTCACGCCGTGTGTTACGCTATCACGGGTCAAATGTCCATTACGCCATTTAGAGGTCAATTTTATTGTATTTAGGTGTATGCTTTTGAATATTTTATACCATTAAGGGTTAGAATTTGCTGTACACGATTTCGACATTTTAGGGTCCGATTTCAAGGTGTTCGTCACAAGGTGCTCTGACGAGCAAGTGTACGTTTTTTTTCTTAGAACGGACCCCAGGACCCATCCATTTGATTTTGCAAACTTTCTTTTCTCATACATAGGGTAAAAATCCTTCCATTTGAACAAGTTAATTTTACAAAGGGTGGAAAATCCTTCCACTGATACCAATCTTATTTCTATGCCAACTATCGTTTGGAGTTGACAAACACTGATAAATATTTTGGTTTCAAATTTTGGTAGGGAAGATTGGCATCTTATCTGACACATAAATGAAGGTTCACCCCCACAAAGACAAGACAACATTAAAGCAATACTATAAGATTTTGATCAAAAATGGTCTATAATAAAAACAGCATAAAATGGAGAAATGTGACTCTGTAAAAGCGTTTTCAAGTGTATTTTGGAAAAAAATTGTTTGGCCATGAAAAAATGGATAAAAAACATGCATGCTTTCATTTACTAACACACATGGAATTAAATTCGGAATCCCGAAATTAATTCAACAAATGGCTTTAACAGAAAAAGTAAGCATCTTTTAGCCAAATCGTTTGGAGGGTATTCATACCTACCAAAAACAAACCCATTTAGCCAAAAAAAATCAAAAGTCATGGGTGACAGGGGCGCTTCATTTTTAACACTTTATAGTATTGCTTTAAATGATTTAATTTTTACTCTTGATAAAAATGGGCTATATCATTTCAAATCTTTGAAATGTTACAAAGTTTTAACCTCCCCTCTCATATTCTCAAAAATATAACATAGAAATGAGTTAGCAATTGCTTTAAACTTTACAATTGGGTAATAAATTAATCCTTATAAGCTGCTTCAAAACTCAACTGGTGGCAGTCTGCTGGTTCTGGGCAGTTTTGGGTAGTTGGCTATTGTTTATTTTTGTTGACCTGCAGGCGACCGCCGCTTGAGTTTTGAAACAGCCCCTTATTTGTGGCAAAAAATTCCTTTTGTTGAAATATATATCCTATTCTATATTATGCCACATATCTTTTAGATTTAGGAAAATGTTTTTTATTATTTTTGTTTCTCATGTAAAGAAGGTTAACACAGTTTCTGGCAGATAATGCCACACGCTGCCAGGCATTATTAAGAGCTGATGTTATCCAATGCCTTAATTGAAGTTTCATGTTCGTGAAGACAAAACAACATTACATGGAATTGTGGAACACCGTTTGATTTTCCCTCCTCATTGAAGTGGGAAAATTAATTTCAATCTTTTATCAAATTTTGAACTCCTCCCTCATCTGGGTAATGGACTTGTCCTTGAAATTGGTTATTTATTGTTGTCACAAATAATAAATTTTACATAGGCCAAGAAATCCTTTCATTTGATTCTATTAATTTCAATTTTACATAAAAGAAAATCTTCTGATTCTGTAACCTTGAAGATTACACATAGGGCAAGAATTCCTTCCCTTTGGTTTCGTTAACTTTATTTTCATATGGGGTGGGCAAAGAATTTCAAAATGCTTTGAATTGTGTCTGAAACTTTTAACATTTGAAACATACCCAAATTCATTTTAAGCCATCTCTTTTATAGTTACCAAAATGCAATAAATATTTTAGTTTCACATTTTATAGAGCAGATTAACACAGTTTCTGGCTGATAATGCCACACGCTGCCAGGTATTATTACCTCACCTACCAATCATGAGCTGATCTTATCCCACGCCTTAATTGAAGTTTCATGTTTGGCAGACAAAACCATGTTACGCAGACTTGAGAAGCTTCACTTCAATTTTCTCTCTCATTGAAATGGGAAAATTAATTCCAATCTTTCATAAAATTCTCAACTCCTTTCTCATCTAGGTAATGGACATGTCCTTGAAATTGGTTATTTATTATTGCCACAAATACTACATTTTGCATAGGGCAAGAAATCCTTCCAGGATTCTATTAACTTCAATTTTACATAAAAGAAAATCATCTGATTCTGTGATCTTAAAATTTATACAGAGCAATAATTCCTTCTTTTTGGTTTTGTACACTTCACTTTCATACGGAGCAAGAAATTTCAACTTGTTTCTGAAACCTTTTAACTTTTGAAAAACAGCAATAAATCCACCCATTAAAATATATCCTATTTCATTTTAATCCATCTCTTTAGAGTTACCAAAATGTGATAAATTCTTTAGTTTCCTATTTTAGCACAAAAGATTAACACAGTTTCTGGCAGATAATGCCACACGCTGCCAGGTATTATTACCTCACTTAGCAATCATGAACTGATCTTATCCGACGCCTTAATTGAAGTTTCATGTTCCGCAGACAAAACAATGTTACGTAGAATTGAGCGACTTCAGTTCGATTATCTCTCTCATTGAAATGGGAAAATTAATTTCAATCTTTTATAAAATTCTCTACTTCTCTCTCATCTGGGTGATAGACATGTCCTGGAAATGGGTTACTTATTATTATCACAAATATTAAAATTTTTCAAAGGGCAAGAAATCCTTCCATTTGATTCTATTAACTTCAATTTTACATAGAAGACAACCTTCTGATTCTGTAATCTTGAAGATTACATAGGGCAACAATCCCTTCTACTTGGTTTTGTAAACTTTACTTTCATACGGAGGAAGAAATTCTTTGATTTGTTTTGAAAACTTTTCAATTTGAAAAACAGCAAAAAATCCATCCATTGAAACATATCGTATTTCCTTTTTAAGCCATACATTTCTTTACAGTTATCAAAATGTGATAAATACTTTAGTTTCCTATTTTAGCACAAAAGATTAACACAGTTCCTGTCTGATAATGCCACACACTGCCAGGTATTATTACCTCACCTACCAATCATGAGCTGATCTTATCCGACGCCTTAATTGAAGTTTCATGTTCAGCAGACAAAACAACATTACGTAGATTTGATAAACTTCGGCTTTAATTTTCCACATCGTTGTTACAGGTTTATATATCTACTAGGATCAACTCAGCTCTCTACTCCCATCTTATCATCTGATGATATCAATGTGACTTGAGAGGAATTAAGAGAATATTAAAGGCAAATTCTATGATTCTGCAGTGTTTGAAATATCTTTTCTAGCTATGATTATAGATGCACAATTATATACAATGAAATAATACAATTTCTTCTGATCATTTATTTCAAGGGGCAATTCATGATCCACATTTTGTCCCCAAGGTCACCTCTATCAAAATTCATATTTTCATCTAAAAATGAATCCTTGAGTGGCATGTGTTCTAATCCGAAACCTTACTTGCAAGTTTGTTTGTATTCTTGAGAAAAATGAAATAATGCATCATCTCCTATTTATTTCCTATCCCCCGACAGCATAGTAACTCTATGGAGATTTTTAAAAGCTTCTAAAGCTCATAACTTGAAAATGAATGATCAGAATCAAGTATTTATATTGTGCTTGTCTTTAAAATTAAGATTGTTTATAAAGAGGTAAGGTTTCATTCACACTGAAATCATGAATTTCACTTTTAAATGAAACTTTGAAGCTTTGACAATTTCACATGCTACTCTTCTTCAGAAACAAACACACAAGAAACACCTAATTGGAATGTAGGGGAAATTTGTCTAAAACTATTTGTCTGAAATAAGTTTTTATTACGCGAGCGGAAGAAAAACCATTTATCCCATCCAGCGACCCTCTACCCATTCGTTGGCGGGGCCGTATAATTTGGTAGGCTTGAATATCGCTTCGCGTTCCGTTGCTATGATCTTGTTATTGTTACGACCATGGTTGCCAATGAGTAGGCTCGTCGTAACAGTAAATTGCTTTCTCGGAGTTGCAACCAATCAAATTCTCCCTTTAATTCGGGACATGGGACTAGTTTGGGTCCGCTTCGTTTTATC
>JXSR01S037768.1:147698-167737 GCA_000969725.1 Ophiothrix spiculata
TTGATATTAAAAGCAAAACTGTGTCTGAAAAAGGTCCAAAGAAAAAAGAAAAATGAATGATTTTGCAGGGTATTTATATGATACATTTTCTAGTAATTTGTAACTATTTTGACCAGAGCACTTAAAAAAAAAATTAAATTAGGTGTAACATCGACAGAGGCTATTCCTGTGCTTAATTAGTAACACAACTTTAAATGTTGAAAAAAATTTAAATAAGGCGATGAAAAAATACCAATCCTGTTTTACGCGTCCAACCAACCCTAAATTTGAGTTTTACAAGAATTTTTTTTTAAATTTTAGTCTTTCAAAATTATGTAAAATCAGAGTTTTTTTTCTCTTTGTAAAAACTTTCAGTTTTTCTCCAAAAATTTCTTTGTAAAAACTTTTCAGTTTTTCTCCAAACTTTAAAAAAAAGTACCTGACCGACCCTACTTGAAAGGTCTGCCCGCCCCTACAACAGTTTTTTATTTGTTGCCCAACTGTGTCCTATGTTGAATAATTTTCCTTTATAACCTCATGAATGATGCCTCCATCTGAAAAACATTGCTTCTATATCATACCATTGAGCAATACATACCAGCTGTAAAACCAATGCTTTAATCTCCCATAATCTTCCTCTCCATTAAAAACATTCAATCTTTTACACTGTTTGAACCGAATCATTCATAATTTTGCATGTTTAGATTTGGTCAAATTTGTTGTTATATTGTTTAATGCTTAATGGGCATAAAATATTTAAACCATGGAACACTGATCTGAAATAGATATATTAAATGTACTTGTAACATGACATTTTTGTGCATAAATTTCAGCATTTAATTTGCCAAATTTTATCAATCCTACCGCTTTCTATCATTAGAATTATGATATTTTTCTCCACTGCATTTACCAAATAAATTCCAGCCCTTCATATTTACAATTCAGTGGAGCTCCATGAATCACACTCCTTGTTTTGTTAAGGAGCCCAATTTTGCAACAAGGCACCATTTATATTGAAAATTCTCTGAACCCACCCTTTTGAGAATTTGTTTGATTTTTGTAGACCCACCATTTCTAAAGCACACATGTAAGTTTATATTTATAAAGAGAAAAATGTATATTCATCATGTCATAAAGCAATCACATAAAATGTGCGCATTCTTAAGTTTATGTATGCACAAATGTGATATAGTCTGTCCACTCTTATAATTGATAAGTTAATGTAACATGTTAGAAGACCATGACATTTAGTTGCATTAAAAATAATCCACTTACTTTATATCTTTAAATTAAATAGCATGGTTCAATTTAACATGCCCTTTCATATTACTCAATAAGAGTTAATGATAATTTATTTCCCTGAATTACTGTACTCATAGATTGGAATATTATTCTACATAAATTCATAGATGGAGAAGCATGCTAGCAAAGCAATGCTTTCCTTGCATTGCACTGGGCATAACCGAAAGTCATTCTATTATTAGAGGGATTGCCCAAGACTTTAAAAAAATCAAAAATGTGGACAGAATAGTTATTTCAAGAATAAAACTAAATTGCAAGTATACATTCAAAAGCCAGAAATCACCAAAATTCTTTTTTAAAAATGTGTTAATTCAATTCCCTCTTACAATATCATACTAATGTCACTTCCCAACATTTTAATCCTTGGTTATGATATCTTTAAAAATATCACTCTTGGGTAAAATTTAAGACACATTCTTTTGTATTTTGAAGGTTTTCTCCTTAAATAGAGCTCAAATTCAATATCTGTTATATTGAATTTGATTCAGTATAAAGCTGAATCACTACCTCAGAGTCACTCAGCAGCCAACAGGAATTTAGGGTTACAACACCAATATTACTGAGATGGAAAGACCTAGGCCAGGGTCAGACGAACGACGAGATTTATTTATTACAATAATGTCATAATTAATTACGACATGCGGTCATACGTACTACGACCTCGCATTTACTACAATAAATACAATGTCGTAATTAATTACAAGATGGGATTAGCACATCATTTTAAGCATGCAGACTATAGTAATGCAATGTCGTAATTAATTACAAGGTGGGGTCACACAGGGTTTTTACCGCATTATTTTCAACTTTATTACAATAAATCCATCTCAAAATGCGACGACGACCCTATTGTAATAAATATGGGTCAGACGTATTACGAGAGCAAAATATATTGTAGTAAATGCGACCTCGTCGTTCGTCTGACCCCGGCCTTAGTCTCCAATTTCAACATTTCTTTATTTTTGAGAAAACCAACACACAACAGTATGTTTCCTACAAAACCAAACAATTGTCATGTGTAGGAAAAAGTGTTGATTTAGGAATCAGGATGATGGGCAATCCATTTAAGACCTGTAAGATTTCCTTGAAAACTTCTTTTAATTATCTCAGAGTTGGGGCCATGTATAATAGGATTACTGGGTAATCATCCTTCCATATCGGCCAAATCATAGTCGGCCTCCTAACAAAATATTCGCTACCAAACATTTGGACGTCGTCAAAATGACGAGTGACTCCAAACAAAATAACTTCAACATCGAGTTGAGACCAATAAAATTTCGCGCTAGATTGCACAATGCACATCTTATTTAATTGCCATATACATTGGACCAAATGTTTACCCGTTCATACTTAAAATTCGATGGCAAATATTTAGTGACGTCACGACCAAATGTTTGGTAGAGAAATTTTTGTTTGGAGGCCGACTATGATTTTGCCCTATCACTCCATCTATCAAACATATAGGCCTATTGACTCTAAGGAGATATGTTGTGCAAGCCATTTGTTAAATTCAGGTAGAATCTTTGATGTCCATTTTGAAATACTTTTTTAATAGATATTTAATCCCCTACAAATATCCCTTTGTTGCTTTAGTACAAAGTAGACATTTGGGCAAATTGGACATTGCAAACCCCAAAAAACTCCCAATCCCCAATGAAAGACCAATAAAGACCAGCGATCTATGCAAACAAGAAATGCAGTAAGCATTCCGAATCAGACTAAATCCAATCAAAACACATGGTGCATCCGGAGGGGGGGGGCACTCCCATATATTGGCATGCGTCATGCTCCTGTCGATAGACCCCGGCCTTTTTTTTGCTCCGCTCTCACCCAATGATCCCCCTTTTCACTGAGCTGTCACCCAATGACCCCCTATTATTTTGAAAGTCAACCTTTTTTATGTTGACTCTTATCCATTACCCTGGTTTTTTGAGAACCTACACCGAATCACCCCCTTTTTCGCTTAATTTGTTGATTTTTTCGAGTTTGTTAATGTCAAAATTAGGCTTATTTTATTCAAAAACTGACACCGAATGACCCTGTTTTTCGCTCTTGCCAACAAATCGCTCGAAATGACCAAGTTTTTTTTCCTCTACACCGAATGACCCCCTATTTTTCAATGTATTTCTCACCTATTGCCCCTACATTTCGAAAGCCAGTAGGAGCAGGTACGTCACTTTCATATTTGAGTGCCCCCCCCCCCCCCCAGGGATGGTGCATCTTCATTTAACATCTACGTATCTGTAAAATGCGCAGTTTAAAGTGATGAATGCCCGAGGAATAACTGATTAAAGATGCAAAACACTTCGTGCAAGGTAATAAGTAAAGGCTAAATAACAGATTGCAGCCGTTTTAAATTCAATTGGAAAGGTCAGGGAAGCCGGAGGAAAAACTAGCCATCAACAGTAGCAAGAGATCCATTTGTACAGTGCTTCGATAACTATTCAGACTCATTTTTTCATGAAAAATTAAGCTTTTGAACAAAATTGTCAAAACATTTATGTTTTAAATTTATGAACATTTTTATGACAGACTATTATAAGCTCTCCAAGGTCAGTAAATTCTCTTGCAAGAACAGTGGCATAGCCAGATCTTTTGGTCAGACAGGACAAATTAACACATCTTCTTCCTGATTTTTCCCGGTAGCTTGCACATTTGTTCCTGATTTTTCCCGGGAGAAAATCCGTTTTACAGATCCAAAATATATTTACGACAGTTTTTAAAAACTTAAAGTTAACAAAAGAGGGAAGTTCAGCAATTTTCAGCCTTCCTTGGACTTTTTCTTGTATGTTCCAATTTTCACACTTGTTTTCTCGATTTTCCACTTGAATTTTTGTCAGGAGCAGTCTCCCTTGCTCCTATCTGGCTACGCCATGGGTGTGTGGGTGGGGTGGGGGTGGGGTGTGGGTGTGTGTGTATGACAATTTCTAATCTTTGTCTAATAACCTAATCAAGCAATCTTAAATAATGTGCTTGGTCTTTCTTTAAGTATTGCAACTGCCCACCTTATTACAGTTCACAACCAATATAATTTTAATTAAAAACTTCTTTAAATACTTAAGTCATGATGCTATGCTGCATGGTCAGAGCATATAAAAATATCAACTAATGAAATTGATTTATTCACAAAATTACATTATTTATCATTTAAATGGACGCCGTGAGAGATAGATATAACCCATTCAGGAAATGAAGGGACAAAGGTTACAAGTTATATTGTCAATAACGTGTGTGATATTGATTTCTTGCCATTTAGTTCTAAAAATAAAAATAATAACAGCAGAGGTAGAAAATTTAAAACAATAAAAGTAATTAATTATGTAAATACTGGTGACAGTGACATGATAATTAATTAGTGTAGTAAAGGGAAACGGGGCTCTTTGTTTTGCAGGAGGCAACCATGCAGCTTGATATCCAGCTTTTATTAAGGAAACAAGATATGGGCTATAAATGTAAAAAATGCCCATGGACCACTGGAATATGACTCGAACAATTCTTGGGGTAATTACTGAAAGGCCAGGGGAAACTTTAATAATCAAGAAATACATTGTAACAGCTACAGGCAAGTTTTTTAATGGCACAAGAACCAGGATCAACTTCCTAAAATAAATTGCTCCTGGGTCACAGAGATTTGACCTGATCAAGGAGCAGTTATTGAAGGACCACAGACAAATTAGCCCTTTTGCTCCCCTTGGTCCAAGTACAGCCAAAACCGAATTCAATTTTATTTTTCCACTGACATAGCCTGAGCTTAAAAATCTACAACAACATTTTTTTCTATTTTCTGAGAATATTATTACTCTAACTCTGTCAGTGCAAAATTCTAAAGCATTTTCCTCCTTGAAAATTTGTGCATTTAGAAATGTTCATTACTTTCTGTAATGTTTGTTGATTCATTTTGACATCTAATAATTAATATAGATAGATTCCAGGCAAACAATGTAAAAAAAAACCTTTTCCTTCCTGCAAGACCCTGTGAAAAATTTATAATCATATGAACAAACAAAGTTTTTCTTGATCTGACGACTTACCCGTATTCTTCTCATAGCTGCTACAATTTCCACACGACTACTCGGCCTGGGAACATCTAACGTACCAATATACTGTAACAATCAAACAAAAACAAACAAATATTTCTACATTTTCAACAATATGATTACTCGGTTTTGGGGAACATCCAACGTCCCAATATACTGTAACAAATGCAAAACAGTGTGTCTTTTCAGCAATGGCTACGCTCTAAAAAATTTCTAGTGTTGCAATGGATAATGTAGTTGTGAACAAATGGTTGAACATTTTTGGACTTTCTTGATGGGCGCATTGTGAATGAACTTGAATACATATAGTCCCTATATGACAATATAAATCAAATAAAATAGTCATGGTTGTCAATTATCTCTTGAAAAATGCTTCATGATTAGTCAAAGTAATTAATTGGCTATTTTTATTACACCAACACATACATGTCCCAAAAATACATATGCATTATTTTGGGACAACTATGTGTTGGTGCACTAACACATTTTTGGGACAACCCTTTGTCGATGTACTAACACATAGATTTTCTTGAAAATACATGGTGTAATTTGTATTAAGATTGACAAAATTGTTTTCTTACAATAACGAGCCCTTTACCAGAAGACTAATTTTGACACCTACGGCCATTTGATGGTAAATATATCATAAAGCACAGCGTTTTCACAAATGTATTCAAAGTACGTAGCATCAAATTTAAAGCATTTGTTCACAACTACATTTAGAGTGTAGTCTATGATTCTCCAAAAGTGATCTTCGAAGTGGTTCTGCATTTTACATTGTGGGGGTGCGATACAATATTTAAAACTTGTCCCAACCCACCAGATTTCGTGAAAAGAAACAAGAATGGCACATTATATAGCAACCAAAAAAATTGTCATTTTATTACAACATGTAGATAATTTGGAAAATAAATCTGAAAGTGGTGACTTGAAAAAACATCAAAAACATATTTTTAATTAACTCAATACAAATCCTGCACTCATGGTATGGAAAACATTAACCAAAATGAGAAACATATGAAATGTAAATCTGAAACAAATTTGATAACCAACAAAGCGTGAAATATCAACAACGAACACCAACGCAAATCAGATGCGCAATTAATTCAATTAATTAACATGCAAATACTACTCATATATCTTTTGATATAATCAAACTCTGAAGTGTTGTAGGTGTACTTGAGTAACCTAGGAAGGGGAAGCCTTAAGTTCAAAATATCCCATGAATAAAAGGAACTGAAAAGGGACCAACCAATAAAGTAGAGTGCAAATCTAGTGCCCCTCAATCAAGGTCAAGCAAAAAATCATTTTTCTTTAACGATGGGTGCTACTAACCCAAACAATATGCATATCAAATTGGAACTTTGATTACAATGCTCCCCACAACAGCTCCCCAATATGGCTTGAGTCAACAAAGTAATCTAGATTAAATGCCTTGCCCAAGAATATAAGTTGATGGCATCATAGTAGAGCTCGAACCAAGGAACTTCTGATTCAAGGTCATTCACAATATCACAAAGGAGAAATGGCCCTCGTTGCCATTTAATTATTACCAAATGTTATTATTATTATTTTGATTTGTCAGGCGTGTAAATCCTATGCACTGGCAGCCATCTTGGATTATCGTTCATGGAAGGTGAGTTATTGTACAGTCATGTGTGCTACACTTCGATCACGTGACCACAAATCGCAACGTACCGATCGCATTTGTAAACAATTGGCCCTGCACTCTGGATGGTTATTTACATCGTCCGAAGAATTGACGCTGACTTTAGCTCAACAAGTCACAAAAGATGCTGCTGAACATGCGGACAAAGTTTGCGCGTGAAAAAAACACCATAGAATAGAGGAAGGGCTACTGTAAATTATTGTTATCATTAGCTTTTTGATATTAATGTGTACATATCAAACTGTGTCTAAAACTTCCAAATATTTAGTGTACCACGCACAAATGTTATGAGTTCCCCTTATTAAATAGATTCTACATCTTAATACAAGCAATAATTGAATGATAGGCAAGTTAACTTTCTATCATAAAATCTCTATCTGGTGTCTGATCATTATTACAGGGATCTTGCGACATAATTAAATTATTTCAAGTACCTGAAGATCCACGATTTATCTTCATAAGAAACTATTGCTCCGAGCAAGAACATTACTTAATTAAAATGCAAACTTGTTATCATGTTGTCTATTTTTGCATCATCTGTGTACCAAACTTCGCCTTGAATTTACAATGGCTTAATTTAGTTTTTATTTCAAATTATAAATTATTTAGACACTCCTATTTTCAAATTTAATTACAGGGAAGTTCATTGACATTAATTGCATGTTTTTTTAATGGCATCAAAGTTTGGGATCTCCTTTTTAGATTGGTGGAGTCGCCCCTTTGATGTGTAGCTAATGGAATGCCACTCCACATTTCTCGGATTATATGAGTAAGATGAACATTTTAGTGTATTAGGCTAGGTGACTTTTAGGTCAAATCTATATTTCCTAAATATTATGATACATACAAGTCTGCAAATTAAACTAATAAATAAAATAATAAGTCTTTGCAACAAAAACATGAACTATGTTTAAGGGTATACAAGTTAATTCACTGTGTTCATTTGGAAGAGGTGGTCTTTATTTTACTTTACTTTCTATTCCTTTCCTCTAAAGTACTCTTTCTGTTCCCTTATTTTATTTTAATTTATTTTATTTCTGTGAACTTATCTTCCCTGCTTTATCCCTTTCTTCCAATTCTATCCTTGTCTTAAATTCTCTTAATTTCTTTCTATTTTTCAATTTCCTCAGAGCTATAGCTACTTCAACAAGGATGCACAGATTAGTCTATATTTAGCTCTCCAGCATTTGGAATAGACATCCAGTTCTATACTAGCATGTGCCCATAATAAATGAGCACGGTTTAAACCGAAAACAGCATAATTCTCAAATTTGGGGTGAAATTGTGGCCTTTTGAATTGATTTTACTGCTTTTTTTAGTAAAATGATACTCTTTTGGAATTATTTTCAATCCTTTTATCAACGTGGATGAATATTATGATTCATCCCTTCATTCATTGTTTTACATTAAAAACAACAAGAGCTGGCTAGATCTCACAATCTCTCATATTATTTCACAAAAGAGTATTTCTTCTTTAATTATCACATTCAAATCCCAAGTACTTAAAACTGTACACAGAGGTTACATCGTAGTGCAAGAGCCAAATGATTGACACACATTCCATGCAGGGAACCCCTGATCTGTTTTGACAAAATGTGTTACCTTAAACAATCCCTTAAAGACTCTGGCACGTGCAGCCATGTTGTCAGGATTCTATACACCCTGGATCGACTTGTCAAAGGTACACTACACTATTCTAAAGAGGCAGAGCAATAAAATCCTTTCAGAGCCAGGCTCATGCAGTCATATTATGTACTCTGGATGGGCTTGTTAAAGGATCATCGTTAGATTTTAAAGATACAATGAATGACATTAAACCAATTATTTTTTTTAAATGACTATAGAGCCTGACGCTACAATCCATTTTGAGTCAGGCTCATTCAGCCATATTTTAGCAATTATACATCTTAGATGGGCTTGTTAAAGAACACTTCAAGATTTAAAAAAACATGATTTTGAATAAATATTTTAAATAAGGCACTAAAACTTTACATTCACTTATAAAAGGCCGTATTTTTACTTTCTTGTGAGATACCATATATATTGAGCCATATGTTTTCAGCAAACATCCGCTAATTATTCAATATGTATTCTATTTACATTACAACGCATATTTGAGGAGACGAAATATATATCTTATATGATCAATAGGGATCATGCAACATATATGGAGTAGTTATCAATTTTCCATCATCAAACCTGCGTTATTATTAGAAAATACATTGGGGAAGCTATTGGAAATGTTTAAAAGCGAACTGTCGATCATATATTATTGCTATGAAAAAGTAAAAATTGACCCTTAGTTTATTTAGCCTTATCTCTAAGGTATCCCCCAAATAGTATATTTATGTAGATTGTACCAGGCCAAGTTAATCAGGGGCCTATTTCACTGTCATTATTTTTTACCATTATTTAAAAAACTCTCACAAACAAGAATCCATCGCAAACATTGCTTGTGGTTATTTTTCCATTTACTAACATCACTTCACTTTTAATCTTCATGGACAAGACAATCACAAATTTTGCGATGATCTTGTCCAAATATGGTGCGAAATAAAATCATGTGATATCAAGAATTTTTATGTGGATGCACCATAAGCAACCAAAAGATATTCATCGCAAATAAATAATCAAAATATTTTTTTATCGCAAAATCTTAGTGAAATTGGTTTCAGGAAATCCATTGCAAATTTGCAATGAAGTTTGGCATTTGCAAAGAATTTAGATGTTAGTGAAATAGGCCCTGAAGCTTGAACTGGTGTTTACCTAGCAAATTTGCAGTTACTTGTCATAACAGTTCTAAGTCAACTTTACATTTTATTAAGATCAGTCTATATACCAAAGGCCTACATAAAAGAAAACGGGGAATTGCCACTTGGTCCAAACTCACTTGGTCCAATATCACTTGGTTCAAACCCACTTCGTCCTAAAGCCACTTCGTCCAATGACCACTTCGTCCTATAGCCACTTCGTCCAATGACCACTTCGTCCTATAGCCACTTCGTCCTATAGCCACTTCGTCCAATGACCATTTCGTCCTATAGCCACTTCGTCCTATAGCCACTTTGTCCAATGACCACTTCGTCCAAACCCACTTCGTCCAATGCCACTTCGTCCAAACCCACTTCGTCCAAACCCACTTCGTCCAAACCCACTTCGTCCAAACCAACTTCGTCCAATGCCACTTCGTCCAAACCCACTTCGTCCAATGCTACTTCATTCAATGCCATTTACAGCTACAATACAAGATATGCTCATGATTATAGTATAAATGCACCCAAGAAACCTTGTCCAGTTCTTTGTACAAAAAAACATAAAACGTTGCACCAGCACAAAACAGTTCAATAATCAGTTAAAGTTAACTGTTCTACCAAACTACAAATAATAGTTCCCTTCTCACGGAGCATGTCTTGTATCTTGTTGTTCTTATTGTTATTGAATACAAGAACAGCTATCTTCAAAAGCTGACGTTTAATTTTTAGATAATATATGTATTCTATATACTTTGTAAGTTTGAACTTGATGAGTGAATATGATTTCCCCCAAAACGTAATGACGTCATCGTGATGTCATGAATATACAAAAATTGAAAGGAAAGGGGAGGTTTTTTGTCCCATATAAATGTTTTTATGAAACAGATCAGGAGAAACAAAGTTTTAGCTCAAAATAGTTAGGCAATAGAGCCACCTTGATTGTTGTGTGTAATCAGATGTTATTTAATGTACATTGAAGATATATGTTTAATGTATATAAAAGTATATTTTTTGCAGCTATTAAAATGAAAGGTAACCTTTATTTTTGCATTGACGCCTCATTCATTTCCTGCAATGTTTCACTGGTTTCTATAGTTAAAGGGGAATGATATCCCTATACTATACCATTCTATACACTACTAAAAGTTTAACGATCCGACAGTCTGAAAGTTATATAGATTATAGAGGCAAGAGATCCAAATTCCACATTGTTTATCATTTATGATAAGAAATAAGGTATATCTAAGTGGTACCTCGTTCGTTATGCAATCCTGAGGATGAGACTGTTATGTAAATATAAACAAAATGGAAAATATATATACCGTATACCAATTAATCTTACATTTTGTGATATATCTCCAAAACTCCAAGAATTTTAAGGTGAAATTTTTGACTTATAATAAGAAAAATATATGAGCTTCCATTTGGCATCAAAAAATACTACTTCCACTTGAGCCCTGGGGGTGAGAATGTGATCGAAACCTACACCTGTAACATTAGTCACAAAAGAAGCAACAAGTGGTGTTAGCAATTTGTTGTCTTTGAGGCAGCTGTTATCCCCTGGCTTGAAAAGTAGAAGTCCAATTGCAACCATTTAATGTATCGATTAAAACGGTAGACCTCTATAAGAAAAACAAAACCTTTCGGAATTTAATTATTCATTTCAAAATAATTAGTTTTACGCAATGATATTGTTCGATTTGGTATTGGCCGATATGGCATTTGACGAAGTGACATTTGACGAAGTGGCATTGGACGAAATGGGTTTGGACCAAGTGGTATTGGACCAAATGGCATTGGACGAAGTGGGTTTGGACGAAGTGGTATTGGACGAAGTGGCTATAGGACGAAGTGGTCATTGGACGAAGTGGCTATAGGACGAAGTGGTCATTGGACGAAGTGGCTATAGGACGAAGTGGTCATTGGACGAAGTGGCTATAGGACGAAGTGATGATTGGACGAAGTGGCTATAGGACGAAGTGGTGTTTGGACGAAGTGGCTATAGGACGAAGTGGTGATTGGACGGAGTGGGTTTGGACCAAGTGGTATTGGACCAAGTGGGTTTGGACGAAATGGCGATAGACCAAGAAAACATATTCATCATTTGTATTTTTTCATATTCAGATATTTACAATAAGAAATATAATAAAATATAAATAACTTCAGTTGCACTGAAGGTCCACAAATGTCAAATTTCAATAGGACATATCAGCTCATATTGACATGTCAACTAACACAAGTTCAAATTAATGTTCCCTCTATTTAAAAAGTTTTACCTATGAATAGCATGAATAAAAGTCAAAATCTATTCAAATCAACAAATGAATAAGAGAAGAATTAAAATGACAATTATCACATCAGAAAACATGGCACCATTGCAAGAAGCAAAAATGATTCTGGATACAGTAGTAGTGAACACAAATGGCCCACAGAAAACAACTTTTTGACCTGTGAAACTCTGTTCAACCATGGTATGACAGACATGCCGCGAATAGCAAAACGCCCTCGGCACAGGTATTGTTTGTTATGTTTCAGTTATGTGACTTCTATGTGATTTGCTAACAGGGGAGAGGCTCTCCTTACTTGGACTTATCATCATTATGTCGATAAAAGCACCCATACTTTTTGTAGGCATTTTTCAAAGCAGTAATGTTTAAATTTCAGCCCCATAACTATTCATATCCCACCTTGCATCCTTTAAATCTGAGAACAAACCTCCATCAGGCCTATTTTGTTCATAGAGTTCTTCTAAAAATGGGTAGGATCTCTATCTACTATTTCCATGGTAGGATACACTGATCGCATCATGAGATAGAGCATTTGCACAAGGGACAAAAGGCTTTCAAATGCGAGTTCCTCACCTGGATCAATGAGAGTAGCTGAAAGTGAAGTTTCTTGCTCAAGGAAACAATGAGACATCCGGGAGAGACATTTCCTGCCATGACCCAGGACATTTGTGTTATGAACCCTACACATAGCAAAAGAAAAGGTTCCAGGAGATTTCCTGGAGATCTCCCAGAAGTCTCCTGGACACTTTAAGGCAATTCTAAGTAGTCTCCAGCAAACCATGGATCAGTCATGTTCGGGAGACCTTCAGGAGGTCTCCTGGATTTTTCATATGCAAATTAGCTATCTAGGAGACATGGAGGTCTCCTGGACAGTTGCTATATTTTGCTATGGGTACATATGTGATGGCTCACCCCGAAAAGGGGACTTTGCATATGATATCAATTTTGATTTTTTCATTTCATCTGTTGCAACATTTTCTAAGCTTTAAAATAACACCTTGCTTGTTAAAATTGATCAAGACGATCAAATTTTATAACAGAAAATCTGCTGGAAATTCTAATCACTTTCTTTTTTTTTTGCTGCCTATGTTCACCTGTTTCTTGAAAAGTGTTCTGTCGCAAAGTCCCCCTTTCAGGGTGAGTCATATGCTCCCTTATCCTAGTACTTCAGTTGAGGTTCAATCACACAATGGACTAATCAAATATTATTATATGGCAAGGATTGCAACTCCTTTAGATGCACAGATGCCATTTTGTACCAGGTGAGCACCCCCTTTTAAAGAAAGGTGGTTTGTATCCCAATTATCCAGGAAGCATATCTCATCAGCCCTCAGCTGTCAATTCTGACCGGAATTTTCCCCTTGCATTAATGTATCTGAACTGTTTAGTAAACAAAAGACTCTCCTAGGTTCGGGGACAAACTCAAATTTGTTTTGGTATACCAATTGCCAAATCTGAGCTAAATTTGTAAGACTTTCCCATTAAATAAACATGTTTCAAATAACATTTTATGAAAAAATGAAAATATTTTATGAAAATTTTCCCCTGCAGAACAAATTTTGATTCAATTTTCCATGCAAGTTTTATTTTAAATCAGATCAAAATATTGACAAACAACTCATGCTCATTATGTGTTTAAATTAAAAGTTAATGGCATCTGTGCTTGTCTGATTCCTTACATATAAAAAATCTCCTTGTAAAGCCTGGTATGAGTGGAGATATGGTCTGACAAACTTGGTCATGTAAGGCTGCGATCACATAAAAGTATACAGTATACGGTATTAACTATACGCTATTCGATGGCTATATTTTATACAGGCACGGCGAGCGATACTTAATTTCCAATAGTGCCCTCTTATGTTTCATGGTAGCATCAAATTCACGTGTTCAATAGAATCTATACCACTGCCCAAGTGAAATCGTGCACCGTATATACCCGAACTGAATAGTATAGTTGTATGTGATCGCAGCCTTAAAAACTCTCTACTTGGGCAACTACAGCCACCTTCTACGATGAAAGAGTTAAGTAGCACCCCACTCCCTTTGGGTTACATTCTTGTTTGGCAACTTTGCCCCTCTGATACTGATCCATGAACATTAATACAAACTCCCAGATAACCTCCATAATCTTTTGCATACCTTGAAATTGAAATCAATGCAGAAAAGTGTATGTTTTTGACACACAATTGCCATATTATTACTGAAAACATGCTAGTCTACAATTTCAGAATATCATGTAAATCTAGGCAACCAGAATTACTTACTTGAAGCAACCGACGTTTGTAGACCGTGTTTCTAGATGGAATTGACATCATCAGATGTTGTTAGTCTATACAATATTTCACTTTCTTTGCAAATTGACAATTCCTTTTGTATTACCCATTTATATTTAGTCATGTCTACAAATTGAATCGATTAGAAACAATTCCTTTGGATGTACCAGTGGGGTAATTAACTATTAATATACAAAATATAAAATTTATTAAAAACAAATTCAACATTTCACCCTATCTCCGTATACAGGAGCTTACAGTTGTTGATATGTCACAAAAATATACATTTTTCTATGTCACAAGCAAAGTATTTTCATTCCTGTAAATTTCTTGATTTAGTTGCCACACTTATCTATTTATTTCCACAGCATGATTGATCACCTTTCTATTGTCTCTTAATGATAAGTGTGACACTCATAGATTTGTTATGATTATTGATGGCTTTGACAAGGCACCTTTAAGTACCTTGTATCAATAGAATATATCAATAAAATACCCCGGGATAAAATACAAACAATTGAGCGAAACTTCGGGGACAATTCACAATCTAAGTAGAAACAAGTTTTTCCAATTTTATCAGTCCGGGCAACGAACCAGATATGGTTCGCCAACCAGATTTGGTTCGGTTGAACAAGATCTGGAACAATAAATCCCACAATGCATTGCATTTATACATTTAGATTCAAACTTTAACTCTAATTTTATCTATTATAGATTGTAGTATTTTTGGCTATTTTGTTAACATATTCTTGTTGTTAGTGAATAATGTTATATTTTGGTTTTAAAAGTTAAAAAATTTGCATATTTAAACGATTGCGTAATCTAATTAATTTTATTGTCAAATTGACAAATAACATCATGGCAGATATTTAAAAACTCACGGTAGATTTTTAGGCAATATCTTAAAGATTACAAAAACGGCAAGAAAAGTTTTAATAGACCTCTAATAAACTCACCCGGGAACAAAAAACACAAAAATGCAAATTCTGATTCAGATCTGGTTGCCCAGACTGTTGATGTTGCAATCCAACCCTATATTTTTCTACATCCAAAATGTGATGAAAATCTACAGGATTATATATTTTGAAACTACTTTTTTGTGTGTGTGTGGAAGTGCAATGAATAAAAATAGAAAATCTGGCAAAGCAAGCAATGTTGCCAAAATGCTTAAAAACAAGTTAAAAAGAAACTTGGAAATTTTCAGGAAGAAATTCTTATTTTGAAGAAAATAAATATCTAAAATATTTTAAATGTGATGAAATCAGAAATCAAAGCTATACAAAAGATGAGTACAAATTTATTAAGTTTAGCTGATCTGTTTATTGAAATCTCACAATTTGAAGCATATGAAGAGGACCCAGGGACGGGGTACAACTTTAATTCAAAAGTTTTTACAATGGATCCCTAAATTCATACATTTTTTATAATCTAAGACTGTTTGATAAGAAATTCTTCAAAATGTTTTGTTTCTTTAACTTTTTTATATTTACTACCAAATTCCCTAATAATATTATACAAAAGGGATAGACAAGCTTCTCTATTTTAATATTTTCTCAAAGAAAAAAAATCTTCCTCTTCCTTCAATTTATTAAATGAACAATGTGCCCGTTATGCAATGTTAGTCCTTCCCATTAATATGACGAGTAAGCTGACACCAACATGAAGTGGAAATCTAATACTGGGGTTCATTTCAGAGGAGGTTTTCAAAATATCCCATGATGCAATGCAACATTGTACAATATACCTGCTAATCCAATTCAACTCCTATACTTCTGTACAGGTTTCTGACGTTTTTGAGGTGTCAGCAATGTGGGTAAACACTGGGCTATTGTGAAAAGAAACACATCCCTGGAAAGATATGAATGAGTACTATTCAGTAGAATTCTCAAATTCCTAACAGCCCCTTGTCCAGAAAACCATTATTGTCTATTATATCTAAGTGTATCAGAATAATGCATTGTGGGATATTCTGAAAACCTCCTCTGGGTTCATTTGGAATGTTCTTATGACGTCATGACAGGATTTGCCAGGAAATTTGTCAAGATTGAAAATATGGAAATCTTAAACATGAGAATTCAGGTTTTATGATCAACACATTTACATTAAAGGCCAGCATAAATAGTGCATATTGAATATTCCTTTGTATTTTTTTTTTCATTTATATTTCTGTAACATTTTTCATACGTTTGTATTGTAATTGCATCTTTTTCACTTAGAGTAAATTACAGGTATGCCACTGGAAATGTCCCAATTTTCCGAAAGAATTCATTTACTACTGTTTAGATCTTTTGCCTTTTTCTTTGATACAGAATGGATGCGGAAAGACTGAATTTCTTGGATGACCTTGACCAGACACCCCCCCCCCCCCCATTCCCCCTTGAACACTCAGGGGGCCAATGCTATTCATAATCCAAGTTTGGTTCTGATCGGATCACAGGTTCTAGAGTTAAAAACCAACAAACAAACATGTATCCCATGAATTATAGTACAACGCTGGAAGAACGAAAATCAAAATCAACTAATTTCCATCCCGATTCCTAGTTGTTCCTTGTTACCTAGCAAACCACCCAAACACGTCAATATCACCCTCAAAGATTTAGATACATCAAAGTCAATTCTAATGTGTACAAATATAGTTTTTATCCTCGTACCATCCCTGAATGGAATTCCCTTCCACCCTCAATCTATAGCTCGGTGAAAACTGAAAGCTTCAAGAACAGCATCAAACAAATGTAATTTTTATTCAACCATATTGTATGCTCATGCGGTATATCGCCTCATGGGTGGGTTGCCGGTAATTCGCCTGCAGCCATATATTTCCTGCATTCCGCAGAAGTCTGTATAATTTATGTAATTTTAATCTGTACTGTGTGTTTCAACTGGTGCCACCAGTCATCTTTAATAGCGTGATATTGCTTCGGCAACTTTGCTAAGTAATTATGTAGATGTAGATGTAGATGATAACTTCTCTCTACATGGCGCTTGGGAATTGTATATTCATAAATAAAGCACAGGTCTTGTACTGAAGTCATACTTGTCAAATTCACTCGGCTTCGCATCGTGACCACAGAAAACTCCAACTTGAGAAGGTAATGCATTATTTTTGTAAAATGTATTTGCGTCAAATAATATGCAAGCGCAAAATGTGAACTGGTCAAGAAATATTAGCATGTGCGCTAACACATGTTTTACGAGAATGCTGATGTTGTATGTTTACAGAATGATATTCTGCTTAAATATGTTTAATGTGCAATCATGATTGATTTCTGCCTTAATTAGCTCTAATTGTTATACATCAACTATGTCTGGCAACCAAGCCTTCCAGTCAGATCAATAACTCGTGCATGAAGGTGAAAACATACTATTTTGAGCTATCAAACATTTGGTGCAACAAGTCTTTGTTATTACATTAATTCCAATTCATCTTCTAATCAATAACGGATGATTGGTGTTGAAAATCACCAAGCAAAGAAAATTTGGTGGAGTATTGATTTTTCATCACAAAGCATCCGTTACTAATAGAAAATACATTGTAACTATATATCAGATTATAAGATGACAAAGACTTGATGCACCAAATGTTTGGTAGCCCATAAGAAGTATGTTTTCACCTTGATGGTATTTATGGTGGTTCAGAATTCATCTATTAGGCTAATAATATATCAAAAACAACAATTAAAGTGGGCCTCATATTCCAGTAGTAGAGATTGTGCCTACACGTGCGATGGACTACTGCGTATTCAACTGCGCTTTCATGTTTCCGACTATGTGTCATACCAGGGTCTCCTACCAAGTCGCTCGTAAACGCGCACTCACTAGCATTGTGTGAGGCACACAAACGTATTGATTTGGATGTACATGGATGTACAACCAGGCTCTTGTGTAGCTTAAAGCAATACTAAAAGATTTTGATCAAAAATAGTTTATAGTAAAAACAACATAATATGGAGGAATGTGACTATCTAAAAGCGTTTTCAAATGTATTTTGTGAAAAAATTGTTTGGCCACCAAAAATGGATAAAAAGCACATAAATGCTTTCTTATTCTAATATATATGGATTTAAATTTGGGATCCCAAATTTAATTCAACAAATGAACATAACAGAAAAAGTAAGCATCTTTGAGCCAAATCGTTTGGAGGGTATTTATATCTACCAAAAACAAACCCAACAGCTGCGAAAAATAAAAAGTTGTGGGTGACGGGCGCTTCATTTTCAACACTTAATAGTATTGCTTTAAAAGAAACATATTTCAGCCATAAAATATCACCTGGGCTGTAAGAACAAAAAATATGAGCAATATGTTAAAACAAGAATCTCAAAGTTAGAAAAAAAGAAAAGTAGAAGCAATGGCCAATACTCCTGTAACTTGTACACGTTGTGTAACAGCGCCTTTCAATCATTTTTTTTTATTTTTCAGCACCTCGTGCCTTGTCATGAGTTCCAATAGTATTTGTCAAGTCTAGTGGCTAATTATCAGCTCAGCATAATGAGTAATTAAAATAGAGCCAATTAACGATGACACATAAGTCATGGTTAAATTTGGCTATCTCTGCCAGCAGTATTTCCCATTCTATGCAGGTGGCACAGGACACGATTAATAGAAGCTACTAGATTTAGCGACGTAGGATTTCTGAAACTCAAATTTAGGATACATTTTACGTGTATTTCTATTAGGTCACGTATTGAAATAAATATTACAAAAATTGTATTTTTGCCTTTCCTCAAAAAATTACATAAGTGTTTGTATAGTAATAAAAATAAGTATGTTATTCCAAATCCGCTGTGGTTCACACGTGAACTCCACTGTTTATAGATTTTACCATATTTTTTAACCGATTAGGAATATAATTTTAGGGTCCATCCCGGAAGTTGTATTTTCCAAGAATTTTCCAACGGCTTTAAAACAAAGGCGGTGTAGGACATGACGCAGCCGGGGATCGCATGATCGGCTACGATACCGTACGACAACTAGTAATAGTTGCCACAGCCACCCTCCTCTGATTCTCTGTTTGCAATAGGAAATATATTTTGTAATTAAATTAACTGAGTTCTGTCAGTTATCAGGTCATGAAGGCCCTGTCATAGTCAAATGTATATGACAACAGAACTACTTTGCATGCAATGATTTTCAAAATTATCCTTTGTGACCCTTAATATCAAAATTTTTACAATTTTTCTTGATATAATACATGAAGTGTTGAAATATTTAAAGCGACTCTTACTATGCACACTACCTGCTTGTGTTCAACTCCCAGCATCCTTCCCCCCCCCCCCTTAATATTCTACATCATGCACAGGACGATAGACCCCTTTTATCACTGAGCCCACTCGCCTGTCGCACAATGATCTTGGTCGTTTTTTTCAATCTTACCTAATGATGTCTATTTGCATGTGTCCTGCCCATTTTAACAGTCTAATTATCCCCCCCCCCCTGTTTAGCTTTACATAATGTTGAATTTATTTATGTGTACCCTAAATTTTGAAGATAAGTCATTTCTTAAATGTCTACGTTTGGGTGTATTTGGATACGTCAGTCAAATATCAATGAAAATTCTGTAGATCCATAAAATCAAATATTATGGAAAATTCTGTAGATCCGTAAAAATTGTAACAACCTAACTGCTGACAAACACAGGACCTTCAGACATAAGACATAAGACATAAGAATTTATTTCTTCCACATGCAAAATTACAGTAACAACATATTAAAAAATAGTACAATCAACTGTATATTCA